>CAKAOH010030010.1:0-18177 GCA_916701665.1 Sebastiscus tertius | reverse complement strand
ACACACACACACACACACACACACACACACACACACACACACACACACTGACCGAAGTCACCCCGCCTCCCACCAACCCCCTAAAACACACACATCTTCAAACATCAAACAACACCTTGAACCCGCTCCCTTTACCCCACGGTTTACCCTCTGACCCCGTCCAGACCCTCCCCTAACACAAACACCCCCCCGCGCCTCACCCCTGACCTCACACTCACACCCAGCACCTTGCAAAACACGAGCTGGGCATTCCATCACCGCTCCGCTTGGCACATGTAGAGCAACGCTTTGCTGCTGGTGGCTTCCTTATCGCTCCCTCTAGACTTCTACAGCCACTAAGACTAATGTCACAATCATTCTGTGATCAAATAATAATCCTTAATACAAACTAAACAGTTGTAGGATGTGTGCAAATCTTGTTGGACATATAGACATTGGCTGTTGGCCGACTGAATGTTATTTTTTGCCGAAAAAGCATTAGGCTCTTATTTCAGTTATGAGGCAAAACATAAATTCAACCTACTACTATGAAAAACATAAAACTGTTCTTTAGAGGTTGAGATTTATGGCTCAAAATGCACAGAAAACATCCCCAAACAAAACATTCAGACATTTACAGTAATATAATATACTTGAATTTTAGCCTTTAGGGAAAAAAAACAAAAGTATGTGCAGATGAGCCGGTAGAAAGGCTGGGGAAGTTGGACAGAACTGAGAGACAGTAACACATTGTTGGTTTTGGTGTTTTTGTGGGATTTGTTGGCAATAGGCGTTTTCAGAACAGAGGAACTTTTTTATAGTTCTAAGAACCCCCCTTTTTAATTTTGTCCGCACCACAAGAACTAAGAACGATCGTAGTTCCTAGAACGTCGCTTTGAGGGACTTTTTTAGCTCCTATTTAAGAGTAGGTACTCTTCCAGCACAAGAGGAACTGTGACATAAGTCAAACACATGAGCAAATGCAGCACCTGCAACCACCGTTTTTACAAATCTGTTTGCCGTGTAAACAATGGACAACACAAATAAATGGAAGAACACATGGATAAATCACACCCACTGATGCAAAGAACGAGTGAGAGCCACTGTTCAGCGAGCTAACGCAATAGCACAAAGGCTAATCCAGTAGCACAAAGCACACCCACTGAGCCGAAGAAACGATTTTCAAACTGAAATCGCAATCAATACTTTCGTGACGGCTGTTTTCCTTGAGTTTATATGATTGTGTCATGTGACAGAGTTGTTTATTTATTCTGATAATACCAAATGTAGTAATGAAATGTAGCGGACTAGCCACTCGTCAATCTCCCAGCTTTGCCGGCTGGTTTATGTCACTTCAGCGTTCCCATTGGTGGTGCGAATGTAAACAGAAAAAAGCCCTTAGGTAGGTAGTTCTCAGGGGAGCTCCCCATTGGGCACTTCCTCTCAGTGAGTCCCCATGACTGTTTGGTCTGAAAGCCCCTATGACAATAACACAAATATAGAATATTGCTGGCCTCATTATGTAATGGGATGGTTTTATCATGAGAAAATATGACAGGAATGAAAACACAGGCATTCTACTGCGGTCTAAAGTGGCTCAAGTGCTCCAAGATATATAGGTTTCAATCAGGTCATCATTCACGTCATCCTTTCTCTTTCAATTTTTCGCAACATTCTTCACTTTCTGTTATCTTATAGGATGTCAAAAATATCATATAAATCAAGAAAAGTGGTGCAAAATGGACTCTCATACTTAGTTTATGCAGTCATGACCTGGTAAAAAAGGATAAACCCAGTACATGAAAAACACATGTACACTTTATCGGTTATTTTACATTCATTTTGTCTATAAAATGTCAGAAAATTGTTAAAAAAAAAACATCCATCATAATTTCTCAAAGAACAAGGTGACGTCTTCAAATGTCTTGTTTTGTCCAACCAACAGTCCAAAACCCCAAAGAGGTTCAGTTTACTAACATATAAGCACAAAGAAAATCAGTAAATTCTCACAATTTTTTGGCATTTTTGCACGAAAAAGGCTTTAAACGATTAATCAAAATAGCATCTATTGATCGACTAACAGATTAATCGTTACAGCTCTTAACGCCCTTGACTCATGTTGAAGTAACAGTTTTAAGCGGCTATTGGCACAAAAAAAATTAATTAAACATAAATGTGTAAAACAAGAAACATGAAAACTGAACGTTGCTGAAAAGAAAGCAGAAAAATGTTAATGTGTTAATGCCTCAGTTACCTCTGATACTGATGAAGGCAACAAACAAACTCTTTCTAACTTCTATCTACATCTCTGTATCCGCCCACACACAGGCACCCACGTACAGTGTTTTCCTGACCTGAGCCACATGACAGCGGGAGCCGTACACAGAGCCCACCACATCCCTATCATAATGTGTCCCTCCTCAAGACACCCAGGAGGATCCTAGTCTGTCATTGGCTCCCACGGCGGACCGCTTCTCAACAGCAGTGACACAACACCTCTCTAATTAGCCTTCTTTAAGGGTTAGTAATCTCAGGAAAGATGACTCTCCGTAACAAACACAATGGCCCCCTACCCGATCCTCTCTGCCTCTTAGGAGCTGCTGGATCCCACTGGAATCGACTGCGGTGGGTAAAACAGGGAGTGTGTGTGCGTGTGTTTTTGCATATCTGTATGTGTGGCGGTCTTAAAGTGTGTAGACAGTGACCATGAAGGATGTGTGTGTGTGTGTGTGTGTGTGTGTGAGACAAAGAGAGCGGTAGAAAGAAGTTTAATTTCGATAGTGATAGTGAAAGTGTGCATACATGTGTGTTCGTCTGGACATATGTGCATGTCCATGTTGTTTATATGTGTGTGTGTGTGTGTCGGTGTGTCTGTGTGTGTCTGTCAGTCAGTAGTTTGGTTGGGTTTGCTCGACAAGGCCTGTGATCACACAGCCTTAAAGACTGTGATTAGGAGGACACATACACACACACATACAGACAGACAGAAGATTCCAGACAGCAGGAACACACACACACACATGCATGTGCACAAGCTTTACTCACAGGCACACACTCCCACAAACAGAAGCAAACCACTACACACACACACACACACTTAGGCCTGCACTCCTGTGAAATGACACACACACGTCTCTGGATGCTCTCTAATTTCCTGAGGATGAGCTGTGCGCTCGTGAGGTAAGTCATGATGAGGGATGGCTCATCACGCTTGGCTGAGCTTGAGAATCCCAACACGGTCACACACAAACACACACACACACACACACGCTCACACACACTCATTTCTGAGTGGATGCGTCATACACTCAAGGTCAGGGAAGTTAAACTCAAAATGGTAACATGCCGCACATTTGCAAAACACACTGTAATCTGTATCCATAATGTCATCATTACACAGAGCTATTTACGATCTTGTGTCCAAGCTGTGTAGAGCTGGTAGGTCTTTTGGGACAAGTTTAAGTCAAGTCTTTTCAAAACAAGTTTAAGTCGAGTCTCAAGACAATCCATCAAATGCAAGTCGAATGTCATATCTTATCAAAGCAAGTCTAAATCAAGTCTCAAGACAATCAAGACAAGTCCACATTAAGTCTCAAGTATTGTAAAAGCAAGTCTATGTCGGTTCTCAAGACATTTGAAGCAACGTCAAGTCTTGTCAAAACAAGTCTAAGTCACGTCTCAAGACAATCAAGACAAGTCCAAGTCAACTGTCAAAATAATCAAGACAAGACCAAGCCAAGTCTCCAATCTTATCAAATCAAGTCTAAGTCAAGTCTTCATTTTTGTCTGAAGTGGAAAGTTCTGTCAGACAAAATTTGTATCAAAGGAAAATATGAAATCATGAAAGACAACCAATACTTGTACACTATGATTAACACAGCAACCGATGGGATATTCACACAGTATGGCATTGAATGAGTATAGTACACTGTATGGTAATGTGGTTATAGACCGGTCAAATTCCTGAGGGTTCTAATATTGGATATAGGTAGACCATATTTGGTGGGTACAGACAAGAGAAGAGCATCTATGGAAAGCTACTTTAGTGAATAAGGTTCCTTGTCCAATGTGGAACATTATAAAAATCTGGAAGTTTGATGACCCCGATGAAGGACACAGGAGTTGGCGTCATGAGGAAGTTGTCCTCACTATAACTGTTTCTGCAGTTTTTTGATAATTCTAAACTGATTCCCTTTTCCATGCAGTAGGTGAAGTTGTGCCAGAACCTTAATCCATCTGTAACAGAACGATCACGAGCGTGATTCCCACTGCAGCTACAAAATGTGAAACAATCTGAACTGTAACCTGCACGCTCATTGTGGGTTTGAGTAAAAGCATCACAAAAAACATAAAAGTTCTTTTGTCCTTGCAAGAGATCATGATTGTCAGTTTTATTGTGTAACAATATGATTGTAATCCAGTCTCATGTAGTCTGTTACTCCACAATCTTGAACACCCCCTACAGCCTGGAAAAGCTCCCTCATAGTTTGTGGGTGAATCACACACACATAGCAGGTTTGCAAAACCATCTATTTTGAGAAATCTCATGTCAAATCTGGCATCTGCCACTTAGAGACTTTGGACCATACTGCATGCTGTTATGAACTGTCAGTGATGCATGTCATCGCCGGGTGCATTCAAGCAAAACAAAATGACAAAATGAGATGGTAAAGGGGAGTACAGTTTTAGGATACAAACTGGATTCAGTATTTACATTTTCAAAACACTACAATCTCTGCCAGTTCTGCGAGGGTCTGCAGGGCGCCAAAATGGCTGACCTCCTGTTCCAGTGGCCGTTAACTACAGGCCTCAGTGGAAAATGACCACCTTAAGTCTGCCTCGACCGCCCTGCACGGCGACAAGCACCCCGGAGACCCATGATTGGTGTGTTGGTGACAGATGTGTGCCATGATTGGTGGGGGCCGTAATTCAGGCTGTAATTTGCAAAGTGGAAATGTAGGTGACTGAGAGGTTTGTCTGTGTGTGTTTGAGAGAGAGAGAGAGAGCAAGAGAGAGCAAGAGAGAGGAAAAACAGCCATGTGAGAGTGGGACGGACATGCTCAATTTGCAGGGAGATCTTAGATACCGTTTTCCTTCTTCCTTTTTTCTTGTTACCCCCCACATGACTCGATGCACTTTCCACCAACTCTATCATCGCACTAGAAGCATGACAGCAAGCCATGACATCATTTCCTCTTTAATCCCTGTTGACTTCCTGTGGTCTGGGAAAGTGTGGTCTTCCCACATGAGCTAGTGACGGCGTGTTTGATTGTATAATTGCTGTTCAAAATTCAAGTCATGAATATGCCATTGAGGTCAAAGGTAGAATTTGTTGTAGATTCAGGAAAAATCTTCCATCTAAGTGTCATCACACGCAGATGTGTGATGATGTAATGTGTGTGTGCAAGTGCATGTGTATCTGTGTGTATGTGCAGGCCTATAAACCTACAAAAAGAATAATGCACTGTAATTCGTATACATCCCACAAAATCAATTTGTATGTAATCCACGTAAATGTGAACCAGAAAGAGCGACAAACGCCATGTACGGAAGACATCGGGGTGGATGGGTGGGTCAAAAAACACTGGATTTTCACCCAGGAGACTGGTGTTCGTACCCTGTGTGAAACCAGAAGTCAACATTGATTTATTAATCATGTAACTTCCATAGTTCAGTTGAATGAGGATACATTGAAATGTGCATGCTTATGAATGCATGTGTGTGTGTGTGAGAGAGAGAGTGAAAGGTCAAATGGTGAAGAACGGGGCTTTTCGCTGAGTGGAAACAGTGGTTAGAAAAGAGGAAGTATCTCCTTATTTTTATTGTAGCAGCAGCCAGAAGATAGCTGCCCAGCTGCAGTGCTGAAAGATAGGCAGCTCAAAACACACATGCACACACACACGCATGCACGCACACACACACACACACACACACACACAACTCCCCACAACTCCCCACCTGTTTCTACGTCGCGATCGATAGCTGCTTTGATGCTTGGGAGCGTGGGGGCGATGGTGGTGAGGCGGAGGCGTTTGGGTACAGGGCTACACGGCCCAAGGGACCGACGGGTGTCAGGGGCACTTTGATCCTCGTTACGCCCCTACATGTAGAGTACCGGTCTCTGGAGGGGGTACCATATCCCCTCCACATCCCCCCTTACCCCCCCTCCTCACACTAAGTTACCCCCAGACTAGCCCCCCTTTACCCCTCGCCTCTCAGCTCCAGAGCTGATCCTCGGGGACAGGTGAACCAGATACCAGGCCTAGGGAAAAAACGGACGACTCCCACGGTCAAACTGCAGTGATTATTACACGGATGGAACACATGCTGGAGTTACAAGCCAAAATACACGATCATGTATATGCACAAACACAGGCTGCCTGTCCTTGTGCACATATTAAAATGAATAGTTTGAGATTTTGGAACATACACTTATTTGCTTTGTTGCTGAGAGTTGGATGAGAAGATTGATACCAGTTCTGTGTTTGTATGTAAAATATGAAGCCACAGCCAGCAGCTGGTTAGCTTAGCTTAGCATAAAGACTTGAAAAGAAGGGAAACTGCTAGCCTGGCTCAGTCTGAAGGTACCAAAATCCACCTACAGCACGTCTAAAGAACACTAATTAACATGCTATATGTTATATCGTGTTTAATCCATAGAAAATCTGAAGTGTAAAAGTGTTGTCCAGACTATTTTTTCTTGTCTTTTTTTCATGATTTCTCTCTATGAATCTCTGATTTCCCCGTTTCTAGTCTTTACGCTAAGCTAAGCTAAACTAACTGGCTGACTGTAGCTTCATATTTAGCATATAGTCATTTAACTCTCAGCAAGACAGAAAATAACTACCAATTAAAATAAATATGAATTCTATTTTCCAATTATTTCAGATGAAGAGCTGACACTGATTTGCTCAAATTTCCTCTCCAAAATTGCTACAAAAATCATCCCTAAATATCTCTCAACCATGTGTAAAGACATGCATGTGCGCACATGAATACCCATGCATATAGATACACACACGCCCATGTAGATGTAATTCAGTTTCATTAGCGTGCCTGAGCATAATCAGATTTATGACTGCTCGGTTCATACGGAGTTGAAATGTGTTCGGGTTGAATCTAAAGGAGGGCTGACACAGTAACCGCACAGCGCCGAAAAAAAGAAGCTGACACAAAGGAGCGTTGGTAAAAAAAAAAGCGAGAGACGGAAGGTAAAACATTAAAAAATGGGTCTGTGTTTGCGGTTTCAACGACAGTCAAGGCCGATGGATGTTTGAGACGACAAAGAGAGAGATGAAGGGGGGATAGAGAGAGAGAGAGAGAGAGAGAGAGAAAGAGAAACACAGTTCAGCATGAAGAGGACAGCAGGACGAACAGTGCGTCCATTGTCCATGTGGCCTGGTTAACATTTTAATGAAGAAGCCGCATCCAGAGTCCTGCCACAAACTGCACACTGACTCACACGATGATTAACACTCTGCAAATATGCTCGGACAATACAAGAGCTAACTGCAAACTCATTGACATGGACACATAGGGACATACTATGGACACATGCCAATAAAGCACACAGGAGGACACTCATTCACACACATGGATCCATACGGGTGAATATTTAAAGGACAATTCTGCTCCGTCACACGTTATCTTCGTAGATTTGGAAATCATTTTTTATTGGTTATTGTACTAAGACATTTTACAAGCAACACCTGGTTTTATAGCTCTGTGGACGTTTGTGAGTCAACCAGAAGTTCATTCATTCTTATGGGAATCTCTGTAATCTCAGATGTGTTTGCGAAACTCCTCCTCCTGTCTGTTTTTTTCGGCCAGTAATTTGCCTTGAGTAAATGTAAAAAATGTAACTTTTGTGACAGATTACGGACAGACCGTATGCACTGTATGTCACTGGAAGATAGCATGTTATGCTAACTAACTTCCTGTGGAATAAGCAAATTAATAAACTGTTTGATTAATGAAATCGAGCTCTGTTTATACATTTTTTTCTCAGTGAAAAGTTGGCGGGCATATTTAGCAGTTAGCAGGTAGCATGCTACTAATATTAGCTAAATATGCTTTTCACTTAGAAAAACTGGACCGTTATGAAGGTGACTCGTCTAGAAAAACAGACAGTAACTGCATAGATAAAAACACGTTTATATCTACGCAGTCAACTTCTCTCCCATATCTGCATTTCCTTGCGTTTTAACACAGACGAACAGACGATTGATAAAATGATGACCTAAAGTGTTACGCTTGTTTCCACATCGCCTCGTTTCCACATTTTCGTTTTGGGTCCGTGAATTTAGTATGCAGATTACGCCTGTTTTCACGGACCCAAAACGAAAATGTGGAAATGAGACGTAACACTTTAGGTCATCATTTTATCAATCGTCTTTATTTTCTTTTCCTACCAACCTTAGCTATCCTGGTGTTTGGTTAAAACTTGTCTGCCATGTTGCCAGATCTCAGCAATTAAAGCTGTGAGTATGATGTTATTATTACTAATGGGAATGATGACCAAAAATTACAAAAATAAGACCCAGTACACACACACACACACACACACACACATACACATGTAACTAATGGACCTGACAACTCTTCCCACAAATCAAAACCCCAAACGTCCAGCCTCCATGCCCACAATAATACAGATGATTGGAGGAAACTGCTGTGATTCTGGCAGCGGAGAGAACAGTTACAGCGGACTTGAATGTTAAAGACGAAGCGAATATGAATGTTTATTTTTTCTTTTCCTTTTCCAAGAAATGCAATTTACTATGATGAACAGGCAATTTTGAAATTGTGGGTGAAACGACCTCTCAGATTGTGGTGAAATAACCATAAAGACTAACACCAGGGTTGAACTCCAGCTGTCGAACCCACCACCCATACTGCTCAACATACAGGAAGTGAGGGATTCCTAAACCGGTCAAATGTTCAAATGCATAATTTTGAATGAGCACAAAAGGAGCCCCCACCTCTTCCCCACATACACATTATCTGATGGCGATCTGAGACATATGTTGAAGGGGCTACATAGGGGTTGTTTTCAAACCAGATGCAAATGTCTTTGAGAGGAAACTGCAGAAACACGTACGTATAAGTCGCCAAAAGTTCAGTGGGCCTTCCACTGCCACTGTGTCGAATGCTTTCCTTCTCTGACTCTCACACTCTTTCCTTTCACTCCTTATCTTCTCTTTTTCTTTCTTTTCTTTTTATATTTCTCTCTCACACAGAGCACAGCATAATGTCTTCCGCAGCTGTCTCTCCAGGGCAGGCGGTGTAAAGGGTGATATGATGAAGAGGGTGAAAGAGAAGAGAAGAGGAAAGAGGAGGAGTGGGAGTAAATCTTGGGGGTCGCCGCCACTGGAGTTGGATTCCTTCACACCAGTTGTTGAAAGCTTCTCCTGCACGCATGGGAACATGTGTGTGTACGCAGACACACACTGAAGTGGCTGTGCATCCATGGTGTTTCCTGTCAGCCTGCCTCTGTATTGAGGTGATTGTGTGCTCTGGTGGAGGTGGGTGGGTTAGGTCTTGACCAGGTGTGTTTGATCACACACACCTTGATAGCCAAACACACAGCCGAGGAGATCTGGATGAAGAGAGGAGGCAGACAGCGGGAGATTTCTTTACGTCCGTTTTTCCCAGTAAGGGATACAGCAGCAGCAGGTGAGTGGTGGTGGGACTTTCCAAACTGAGCGTCCCACTGAAAAGTACAATAGAATTAAATGCTCCCCAAAATCCCCCAATGACATCCCACATTTGTCTTATCATTCAACCGCTTCTGCAATGGTCAGTTAAATTAATGATTCTCAGAGCGCTTTAAAAGTCCTTTCTACTACTGGACAACAGAGGCTACGGTTTCAAAAGGTACATGAGTAAGAAGGTGTAATGTAAGACTGGAGCCAGTTACACTTGTATTACTCAGTGAGCAACGTCCGGGTCTGTAAAGTGAAGCCGATGCAGAAGTGCCTTAAACTTGCATTCTTTCCAGTAGCCAGCAGGGGGCGACTCCTCTGGTTGCAAAAAGAAGTCTGATTGTATAGAAGTCTATGAGAAAATGACCCTACTTCTCACTTGATTTATTACCTCAGTAAACATTGTAAACATGAGTTTATGGTCTCAATCACTAGTCAATCACAAGTCTTCTTCAATACAGCCAGCCTATGCTCATTCCCAATGGTGTTAAATACCGTGGCTTAGTCACGGCCATCGGCATTGGATACTGCTGCACAAGGCACTCTTTAGCACCAGTGTGAGACGCACAGTGCTTTCCATTAACTACCATCCGCTTCAATATTAAACGTTCAGAGAAAGTGCGCTGGGAGTGTGGTAACATACATGAGCTACTTGATATTTGAAATTTTCAAGTCATTTCAGGTTTTGCCAATTTAAGAACTAGAATTGTTTTGAGAGTCTGAGGTTTTTAGTTGCTCATCTGAACTCTTCTTTCTTGGATCACATCACTGACAGAATGAAATCAATCAGATTGATCTAGGCTCCATTGATTAACCTTGGTCGCCTGAATGTTTAATGCATTTTATAGAGTACGTTCTAGACCTACTCTATATGAAAAGTGTCTCGAGATAACTTGAAAATAAATTGAATTGAATACTTTAAAGAGCGAAAAGACACTCTATGAGAGGGTGGGAGGGAAGGTGGATGGGCCCAACAAACACAAGGTAGTCCACAAACCAATGGGTGACATCACGGTGACTACGTCCACTTCTCATATACAGTCAATGCTATAAACATATTTGGGTTATTGTTTAAACTACACATCTCTGCACTGTTACTGCTGTCACCTCAACATGAAAGCAGTGGAATCACTGTCATACTCACTCTGCAGTAGAATTCCTACTGCGTTACTGTTATTATATTATATAGTCACCGTAAAAGTTTAACTGCCGTCCCAGCTAGCAATTAGTCGCTCCCCTAACATTCCTATTGTATGAATGTAGTGTAAATGTAGTGTAAATATGTTCTGATAATGTGTCCTGTGTAATGTTTGTGTAAGGTTCTATGAGACTATTCTTCTTTAACTCAATTTTTGTACTAGCACTTTGAATTTACATTTAAACATGATAAACTTATTAAATATAAAACATTTTTAAAGGAACAGTGTGTAACATTTCGGGGGATCTATTAGCAGAAAAGGAATATAATATTCATAACTATGTTTTCTTTAGTGTATAATCACCTGAAACTAAGAGTTGTTAGCTTAGATTGAGTCCTTCATATCTACATAGGGAGCAGGTCCTCTTCACAGAGTCTGCCATGTTGCTCCACCATGTGTCTACAGTAGCCCAGAACCAACAAACCAAACACTGGCTCTAGAGAGAGCCTTTCGTGTTTTTACGTTACCTGAAGGACACCGTAGTTCTCCAACATGCTTGTGAAACTGCGGTAATGTGAGCCGCAGAGTGTAAAACCATGATACCACCAGCTGCTGTCTGCTTGTGACTTCTTAGAAAGTAGAAGTCTCTAGGTGGGGTCCCTTGTCATGTTTCAGAGTTGTTAGCTGTTGCATCAAAGGGACATTTTCCCCTCTAAACTTCTCATTTCACAAAAGTAAATAAAGATGAAAGAAAAGTAAAAAAAATATATATATATATATGAATACAGATTTGTGTAAGAGAACTTTTATTTGGTTTTTCTTTCAGCAGTGCAGAGCAGAAGCCGTGAGCTAGCCAGTGGGGCAAGCTCACATGCTCGACATGCACTAAAAGGCATGCATGGCCGGCCCGGCGATGTCAACAAAGCAAGGAGAAGCATCGGATTACAGCACACAGAGGGGGAGTGACTTCATTCTCTGCTCAGGTAGACATTACTCCTCTATATCTTTTCATAGACAATAGTTGTTTGCTGCTACATGTATGTTAATGCTCTGAATATTGAATTTAGCACCTTTAAGTAAATGATTTGAATACCTTTGCTATCACTGATGGCCAACATCATCAGACTGTTGCTATCAGAACGTTCTTTGGTTATGTGTAACACATGACATAATGTTGTAAACATCTAAGAACACTGTCAGGACATCAAACATAACTTTTGAGGACATATTTAGTAACATTACGGGAGCGTTCATTGACTAGCACGAGCGTTCACTCACTATCAAACTGAATGAACAGAATGTTCTTTTAACCAGTGCTCACATTCATTCAATCCACACCTTTACAGTACTTTACCTGGCACCTGCACTGCACTGCAGTTTGCGCAATTACAGTACTCTACAAATATCCTGCCACAAACGCATGAACACACACAGACTCACACACACACACACACACACACACACACACATACACAAATATGGACTTAGTCACTTAAAGTTTACACTACACATGCACACAATGTTGAGCTTGAGCTTTCACTGGCAGCTATGTAGACATACAGTATACTGAAACACACAGGTATTCAGCTTGCAATCACACCCATTCACAAGTGCACACCCACACACTCAGAGAGCAAACACACACACACACACACACACACACACAGTGAGCGAGCATGGCTGGAGGTGCCTGGTGTTGTTTTCTGACTCGTATTACAGCTCGCTGAAGCAGCTCCTTCTGCGGCCGCGGCTCTCATTCCTCTGAAGCCACATCAAGGAGCGCTGGCTTCCCTGCTAAACAGACGCTTTAGCAGCACCACCAACCTAGAGACACAGAGAGAGAGAGAGAGAGAGAGAGAGCCCTCCAGCACGGCCACACCACAACCATTATGTGCAGATTCAATGGAATCTAATGTGGAGGATGTGGCTGGCTATCTCAGATGCTGTTTATGTAACCGTGAAGAGGAGAAGAGAGAATAGTGGAGGCCAAAGACTGAATAAAGCCGTGCTTTCTTTGCCTTTTGTCTAACTGGCTCATCTGCAGCCCGTCCGCTGCACTTTCTAATGGCTTAATGAGAGCTAAACAGAGCCATTATACACTAAATGACCATGGTTTGAAAAATTGGGCGATTACAAAGTGATGATCATCTGTATAAACAAAACGAGGACTGTTTGTGCCATATCTGGACTCTGCTGTTGTTTTCTAGTTTGGAGCTTCAAGCAACATGCCTGTGTGTGATCAACCACCACACAACTCTCTATATCACTAGATTCAAGACTCTACTCCATGTTTTGTATTAGACTGCCCCCTAGTGTTGTTATGCCCCCCGCCTCCTCTCTCATCTGCTCCCTCTCTCTCTTTCTTTGTGCATGAAGTTATCTAACAGGTATTAGTGCCGGGGGAATCTTGTCATGAGTGAAACCAGCAGATGTGGAGGTGATAATGTCTCTCAAAGTCTTCTCGTTCTTGGCTCGGTGAGTTTTCCCAGACTTTACGTGCTCAGTCAGCTAAATTAATACAACAACAAGTGCTCGGGGGAGTCGGAGCTGTACACTCTATGTGTGTGTGCGGATGATGAAAGATGGAAAGATCACGTTTGGTGACGCTCACAGCCCACTCAACGTCCCAAGCACACAGATTTTTAAGTCATTGTTGAGCTGATATGTCAGCCACATATTTCTTTGTAATCACTCCTGTGTCACCGACTGTTTATGCTGTCAAGACAGTAATAACTTTGACATGCTTAAAGGCAAAAGGAGACACTAGAATCTGTACTGTTTCTGTTTAACAACTCCTCAGCAGTGTTTATCTGAGCACAATCTGGGGCCCTTATTTCACTTTGTTTTCAAGATGTTCAAAACTGTGAGAATGAAATGTTGGAGCATTGGAAACAGGTGGAGTTATCTTACCACACTGCCTTGAGTAAGTCCGTTTTGTGAGACTTGATACTTTTTTTTTCCCCCCACCAGATTTCACAAGATCCTTTCCTCCTCTAGATTCATCTGACAGCTGCAGTTTGCAGAGAAGACTTTCACATGCAAAACCGACAATGAGCTCATACTGTGCAGTATCATGCATTGATGCAGCTTAAACTACCCAACATTATATAGTAGTAGCATCACATACAACTCTGAAATATTTCCTACTGTATTTAAAAGGGTTCTTTTCCAGAAGAAGTACTTTGTACTTTATACGATGAATACTTATACAGTTTTGCCATAAGTTTTGTTATTGATACAGCTTTGGCCATCAGTGGAAATATGGGATTTGAACCTCCAAGCATCAGACATGAGTGACTACATTTACATGCACACTAATATTCCACTATTATTCCTATGACAATATTCCGAATTTGATACGGGTCATATAAACAGCATAATCCGTTTGGATATTCTGAATTAGGTCTTTTTCCGATTAAGACATGTGGGATATGCCGATATTATTCAGGTTTTAGGAGCATTCTTTGGACATGTATACATACGTATACACACATTCAGAATATGCATCTCAGTTGGGGTTTCTACGGCAGTTTGTGACACACGGCCTCTTGCCTGTTTATGGCCAGCTCTGTGTGTTGTACACAAACCCCCAGGAAGTGACCCGGGCTGTGAAGCAAACTTTTGTAGTGGCCAAACGGTGATACTACAACTTTTGTGTCCACCATGTGATGCCATTGGGCCAAAAAATACTTTTTCCAATAAATTTAAATTGGGAAAGAGACGTCTGTAACTCAGCAGATAATTTGTTTTTTTAGGTAAATGAACTTCCTAGTTCGAACACTTGAATAGCCCTTATTTAAATCATTACAACCTAAAAGTTGTAAAATGCACTAATAGCAAAATCCTGAGTTATTTTCCTCCGTTCATGTGAATAAGACCCAGATCATTCACATGAACGGAGGAAAATAACTCCGTTCCTCCGAACGGAGGAATGAGCCCCAGATCGAGGCTGGGCCGAGAGCTGGAAGGCGGAGTTAAAGGAAACGCTACTGCGTCTGCTCTATGGGCCCAGCGGATGCGGAAGATCGCCCGATGATCCGGGTACTTTATCATTCGGCAGTTGAGCCATTTTGGCTTCATGCGCCACCGATCAACCCTCATAGAATAAACGGGAGCCCACCTCCAACGCTGTATCCAGTTCTGTGTTCGCACGGTCGAACAAGTCCGCCACCGGTTCTGTTAATCGGAGTACGCACAGCTGCATGTAAACAGGAATATTAGTGGAATATTCATATTCATTAGCCATGTAAACAGCTTAGTAGGAATATTGTCTTTTTCAGAAAAAAATGAATATTTTGTGCATGTAAACGTTGTCAGTGTGAGATTTGAATTTGGAACATCTGAACAGTAGCTTTCTAAAAAGACCTTCACAGTAACTGGGACATTTTGCATCGGCATCCCTAGACTATTGAGGTGAAATCTTTATGTTGTATAATTAATATATTTAAAAACAGGTTAAAAGTTGTGATGCCTTGAGCACATTGTTCCTCGTGTAAAAGGAAAGATTGTTTGTTAATGTACAAACTTAATGCTGCCTCCCAGACAACTCAAAAACTCCAAAATTTCCTCCTGCTAGAAAATGTTCAATGAAACACCACTCAAAAACGGAGTTGCTACTTGTGAACTCGAGGCAAATACATCTACCCCATCTTCACGATGAAGCAGTCTGACGTCACACAACACCAGCAGCACCGTTGGAAGCGCACCTTGGAAATGGTCAACCATCAACTAAAAGGCAACGTAAAGTGTGTTAGCCTGTATTCAATTAAAATAATACATACTGTCATATAGTAAGATCTGTTCTGCATGTAAATTGATGTCAAAGTATGTCGGCAATGTTACTAAGTAGCTGGTTGCATCGTTTTTCCTCTTCTGTTTCGTTTACATAGGCTATGCAAGGAGGCTGCACTGCTGAGAGTCCAATTATGTGTACCCTTGCCAAAGAAACATCAGTTTGTACCGGTAAGCCATGTTTTTTGTTTACATTTTGGCGTTGTGCACCTGGAACACTTGGAGGTCAGAAGTTGGAAATTTCAACTGGGAAATTCCGACCTCCGACTTTGACTGGAACGCAACATAAATTACCTGCAAATTGCGTCATAAAAGATAATTATAGTGTAGAAACCTATTTAGGCATATTAAAAGAAAGGCTTAAAGCATTATTACATTTAGGTATTTGCTACAGCATGCACAATAGGAAAAGTTCCAGAGAAAGTCTTTGACGATTAGGCCTCCATCATAATGTCGTCATTTTAGGGTATGGTATGTAATCACGCCATACGCCGTACTGGACTAATGTATGGTTGTGTTGAAGGAGTGAATATCTGGATGGATGTGATGTGGAGAGGAACTGATGAGCTCACTGAGGACCCGTTGGACTGCTGGTTCTGGAGAAACTGGAGGTGGAGAGGTGGAGGTACGTTGCATTGAACTGACAGTGTAATGACAGCTGACAGCAGCAGAGAAAGGAACGGTTTTCACAGCAATAAGAGGACTGACTCACGGAGGCAAAATCTGATTGATTGAAGTGAAAAGCGTAAACTCCCTTTTGTCAACTGAATAAGTTGATGACGGGACAGGAAATATATGACATGATCACAAAGCATGAAGAAAGTCTTCTGATTGAACTTTAGTTCTTAGTTTGCAATGTCATGTTATGACTTGTATGTGCATGACACAGTAAACAACAGCAACAGCTACTAATAATTCCACTACTATTAATACAGTTTTTCAGCTGGATTTTATGGTATTACTTTTCTTTATTCACCACTTGACTGAATGTGATACTAGATGACATGTTTAAGGAACAGTGTGTAACAATTAGCGGGATCTATTAGCAGAAATGGAATATAATATTCATAACTATGTTCTCGTTAGTTTATAATCACCTAAAACTAAGAGTTGTGTTTTCGTTAGCTTAGAATGAGCCCTTCATATCTACATACGGAGTGCACCATGTTTCTACAGTAGCCCAGAACAGACAAATCAAACACATTACCAAAATCCTGCACACATTGCCTTAAGAAAAGCTTTTGCAATACAGATAGCTCACGTTTCTCTGTAAAGCTCCTCAGTTTATGTTAAAAATAAAGCCGAGTAAAAACAAGGAAATTGGAGAGGGTTTTTCTCTAAAGCCTTCCTAGGTTTGTCATGTATGTGTTTCTCCAGAGAGGTCAGAGGTCGAACACTGTTTTCCAATGAGAAAAGATGATGTGGCAGTTTTCTCTTGGGAAAACTCCCAACGCTGACAATGAGATAATGATTACAAATCTGTTGGGATGTTAGAAACGTGACGAATGTGAACGGTATTCACAATGTTTGTGCGTGAAGGAACTGGGTTTTCGGTTCATATCTCCTGACCTGGAACAGATCCTCAGACATGCCAATGTGGCACTTTCCAAAACTCATTCATCTCCCCGAGCAAGGCAGCTTTCAGTACATACCTCAGACAAACACACACACACACACACACACACACACACACACACACACACACACACGCATGCATGCATGCACTAACAGTACAGTGTATGTTTAACTTAGCAGCTAGAAAAGTCCCCCAGTGAGAGGTGTTGATGGATGGATGTCAGAAGGCAATGACCTGCCTGGGGTCTCCTCTATTTCACACAACCACATTAACTGGGTCATCAATCAGTGTGTGTGTGCATGCGTACGTGTGTGTGTGTGTGTGTTTTTGAACATGCACAAGCACACCATGTGTTTGGCCACGCCACGTACATTGCAAGCATGAATCCATATGTATTGGCGATACACTTAACAGCAGGACACACACACACACACACACACACACAGAGAGAGAGAGGGATACGGATCTGCACTGTTGACCTGCAGGACCTCATTACTGTAGCCAATCAGGAGACAAAACATCAGGCTGATTAGTGAAAGACCTGCACAAATAAACATCCAAAGACTGAGCAGAGGGAGAGAGAGGCTGGGGGAGACAGAGATAGTGTTGCCTGAGGTGAGAGGGGTTTCTCTTTAGTACAACTTAACCTCACACTGCCCCCTCTGAGTTCATGTCAGAGGCCCCCGTGGATACATTACTGTGTGCAAAAGGGGAGAACACGCACATGCAAACACATCCACACACTTGTTTTTCTTTCCTTACACTTATATCTATTTCTCTCAAACACACACACACACACACACACACACACACACACACACACACACACACACTGAAGACACAGATAAGATTTGCAGCCGTGATTTTCCTCATTCATCACAACCACTGAGCTGTGGCGCTGCTCAACTGTTGACAGATCTTCTTTGCAGGGAACATTAGGTGTGTGTGTGTGTGTGTGTGTGTGTGTGTGTGTGTGTGTGTGTGTGTG
>CAKAOH010030009.1:0-54417 GCA_916701665.1 Sebastiscus tertius | reverse complement strand
AGCCGGAAGGCAAAGCTCTCGATCTACCGGTCAATCTTCGTTCCTACTCTCACCTATGGTCATGAGGGTTGGGTCATGACCGAAAGAACGAGGTCGCGGGTACAAGCGGCCGAAATGGGTTTCCTCAGGAGGGTGGCTGGCGTCTCCCTTAGAGATAGGGTAAGAAGCTCAGTCATCCGTGAGGGACTCGGAGTAGAGCCGTTGCTCCTTTGCGTCGAAAGGAGCCAGTTGAGGTGGTTCGGGCATCTAGTACGGATGCCTCCTGGGCGCCTCCCTTGGGAGGTGTTCCAGGCACGACCAGCTGGGAGGAGACCTCGGGGAAGACCCAGGACTAGGTGGAGAGATTATGTCTCCACTCTGGCCTGGGAACGCCTCGGGATCCCCCAGTCAGAGCTGGTTAATGTGGCCCGGGAAAGGGAAGTTTGGGGTCCCCTGCTGGAGCTGTTGCCCCCGCGACCCGAACCCGGATAAGCGGTTGAAGATGGATGGATGGATGGATGGGTAACTGAGTAACTGCCTCTTCAAGTCATCTGATGTAATCCTCACTATTTTGAAAGCTTAAACCCTTAAAAGGATGTCAAACAGCTGACATTTAGTAGAGAGTTTGCTGACCACTTATAGAGACAACAATGATTCACAGGTAGAACAACAATAAAGGGAAGATTCATCGATTTTCAGCCTTAATATCTACCCATATTATATCTGAGTTAGGTATAGACACAGTGTTAGAAATGCCTGCAGTTCTCATCGATATATTTTCTGTGTCTGTTCTTCCTGCATCCAGTGACGTCATAGTAACGTTGTAGAAGGCGAGGGAGAACTACAAAGTGCTACTTCAGCTTTGGTAGTCGTGGGGCACAATGCCCCATTTTTACAGTGTTTTTGCTGACTGGGATATTCAGCCATATTCAGCTGTATAGACAGGCCGCTCGAGGCTGCTGCTGCAGCGGGGGATGATATGGCCGCTGGGAACCCTCCAGAACCTGAGCTGCCGAGAGCAAACACCGACCAGTGGAGCTTTTGCTCAAATTGCCCTCCGATGCTAACAGAAACAGAATCATTCTGCTGTAATAAATGTCAGCGTGGGCAGTTTTTGTTGGACGCTGTCGCAGACGACAATCCAGAGAGAGAGAGAGAGAGAGAGAGCCGTGTGAGTGTTACTGTGCATGAGAGTTTTCCTCCTCACTGGGACAGAAGTGTGCTGGAGACCTTCCAGCCTGTAGAGCCGGCATATTTTCACATCTTGCTCTGTGAATTAAGGATTTATTTTGACCAAAATGATCTGTCCAGTTTGAATGAAGTGTGTCACGATGACTCTTAGTTCGGCGTGAGAGAGAAACATGAATTCAGAAGCTGTACGTTTGTATATTCCTGTTTAGGTGTAGGAATGTTTCCTTCATTCCTTCCTGCCTCCACGAGCAGGAGGAATCAGCTTTCTCGCTCAATACAGCACGCACCGGGGAATTTATTTCTTCAGAGAACTACATTTACCATCAGCACTGACGGGATATTACATAAAAAGGTGGCGCATTTTCCCTTTAATATCAGGTGGACAAGACTTTGCCTCTACATTGTGAGTCTAGCCTGAACCCTCTGAATCAATACGACACACACCAACACTCAGGTGGTTACAGACTCGTCCTGCAGCTGTGACAGAATCTGATGAAATCAACAGTAATAGATCCTGTGATGCGTACACACGGTACAGTGGGAAGTCACTTTTGATCTCACCTCCATGTAGAGCTAAATCACTCAACAGTTGACGCGAGTTAAAGGTTGTTCTTTTAATGAGCTGCATCTCTCAGATTGAGCAGAAACCGAAGGCTTGCTCGCCCTGCAGATGATGACATCGCTGTAGCTTCCGTTGTTTATTGCTTGAACCTGAAGTTGCGAGAGTGGAGCTGTGAATTTCATCGTTAGCCTGAGGCGGGGTGAGACTGTGATGATGACCTCGCTATCAAGAGGATGTAGCGCCTGCTGCGATATGAGTAACTTACACATTTAGGAGACATACAGCGATGTGTAATTCAATGAGAAACATTCTCCCCATAGTTTCATCACTGGTACACCTACAGTACGTGTGAGTAATAATGATGACTTACACCTCCAGGTTCCTACTGTACCTGAGCTGGGATTCATCTGGATTAAAACAAGTAGTGCAAACGGTATGGACTGCTGTATGACACTACTGTATACCTAGAAAGCACCATTTCTTGCAGACACTTTAGACTTTGGTAGTAGATTAAAGGGACTATTTGTAACTTTCAGAATTGCATCTTAACAGCGACACCTGTGGCCGTGAAATCAACGAAAGTCAGCGTCGAGCTCGCGCTTGCTCGCTCTAAATAGACCTGAACGAGCATCGCTCAACACAGTGAGGAGACACACGTCAGCTAAAAGCACAACATCACTCTATATTTCAGTTGCTTGGCAGTAATGTTAGCTGACCAGACCAAGGTCTCTCCATGAATCAATGCTGATCCTAGTGTTGGCTTTTCCTGCCTCACCCTCCTGCGCCCGCAGGGAGACACCGGCAACCGGTGCCTCTCCTCCGCTGCCTGCTTGCATTCACTGACACAGCGCGCACCAACAGAGGTTTTCCGTGTCTTGTGAAGTGACGAGCCTCCGCAGAGAGAACCGTGAACCGTGACACCGGCACCCGGTGTCTCCCTGCGGGCGCAGGAGGGTGACGGTAACGTTTCTCTCTGGAGGAGCTGCAGCATTTATTTCTGCACAAACGTCCACTGAACATTCACTAGATATCCTCAGAGCTAAACTAACTCTTCTCAGTGTGGAGTGAGCGCGCGTTCACGTCTAGAGGTGGAGCGAGTATGCGAGAACGCGCGATCTGTCTGAGTGAAGGCGAGCAGGCAGAGGAGACGAGGCTCCCGGCACACGCGAGCGCGCATACGAGAGCGCGCATGTGTGCCGACCCGCTACATTTATACGCTTACAAAGTTACAAATAGTCCCTTTAAATCAATGGTGTAGTACAATCTACAGATTGGGACTAAGTACTTTGTGTGAAAATGATTTGTTTACAAGACGTTTTAAGTTAATCTACAGGACCAATAGCTTGGCTTTGTAGTTAATGGAAGTTTTTTTGGCTTTATAAAGATCTTACAGTATCTAAAACACTAATAGACAAAGATGTACAACTTAGGAAACCATTGACAATCTGATTGAAATCTGAGGCCTCTTTAGGCAACATGTGTTGCGATTGGACTTGTATTGGCAGGTATATAAAGGCACGCTGTGTAGCATTTGGAATATATGTTTAATAAATATGTTTTCTTTGGTGTGTAATCACCTGAAAATAAGAATCATTGTGTTTTCGTGACCTTAGAATGAGCCGTTTATATGTACATGCCATGCTGGCTCTAGAGAAGGACATTCCCGTTTTCATGTTTTGTTTTGCATCGGCCATCGTAGTTCTCCGACACGCTTGGCACACTTGAGAAGTTTCAGTTGGTTAAAATCTGCAACCTCGCCGCTAGATGCCGCCAGATCCTACACTCTAGACCTTTAAAGGGACTCTATGTAAGAATCAGAAATATCTTGTTAACAGCGACACCTGTGGCCGTTAAGTCAACTAAAGTCAGCGTCCTGTTGCTCACGCTTGTCCTCGCTCTACATAGACATGAACGAGCATCGGTCAACACAGTGAGGAGACACACGTCAGCTAAAAGCACAATATCACTCTATATTTCAGCTGCTTGGCAGTAATGTTAGCTGACCAGACCAAGGTCTCTCCATGAATCAATGCTGATCCTGGTGTTGTCCTGCTTCAGCCTCCCATCCTCTACAGTGTGTAGTGTGCGCTCATGCACGTGAGAGGTGGAGTGAGAGAGCGAGTGAGAACGAGCATTGTTATTCAGTAAAACACTGAGGTGCAGGCCTCATCCTACAGTATACAGTATACAGTCGCCTGATAACTTCCTGTTCTGTATGCATATCCAGGTATCCTGTTCATTCCATGCTGTATATTATACCGAGCTTCATAGTTTCTCTATTTCACTTATATTGTGTGTTCTTTCTTTTTGACCACAAGGAATACCTGAACTCTGAAAACACAGCATGAGTCTCCCTAAGGACAAATACCCTCGGGAAGGAAATGAGGAATATAAATATTGAAAGAAATGACCAGTCTTTGTTTTACATGTGAACCAAATGCAACGTATGTGTGAACATGAGGGTGACTCAGTATTACCTGGTGCTGTTGGTGAGCAGCTCCGTCCCACGGCTCCAGAACAGACTGGGCTTCGGGGCGGCTCGAGGGCGACACTCGATCATCACCTGCCCCCCCCTGGCTGCTGGGATCAGTCTCCTTACTGGATTCAACCTGAAGTCTGGAGCCTGAACTGGAAGGACGGAAGGCAGGAGAACAGCACAGAGGGTAGAAGACAGACGGAGGAGTGACAGTGGTACAGTATTAAATCATATTCAACTTCAATTTGCATAAATACGAGGGAAATGTATTTTTCCCATTAAGTGCTCTATGAAGTAACTCGAACGAGTTACCTAACCCAAGGGAACAAGTTACTAACTGGAGGGAACAAGATACTAACTGGAGGGAACAAGATACTAACTGGAGGGAACGAGTCAATACAAATGTTCTCCTAAGGGTCTAGGGGGGCTCTGTACAAAATCTAATTTGGGAATGAAAAGTTCAAAATAATACCACTAAATAATAAAAACAGTACATTGAGTGTCAATGAGGGAAACTAAAGACTTCCTTGGACTTGTACCTTGGACTCTGAGCTCAGCGGTGGAGTAGATGGTTCCATGTTTGTTCTCAGCCACACACTGGTACATCCCAGAATCCTCCAGGGCCAGGTTATTGATCTTAAGACGAGCCCCATTCACCTCTGCCCGGTCCTGGTTAGGGAGAGGGAATGAAGGAGGTAGAGAAAGAAAGAAAGAGAAAAGCAAGTGAATGAAGGGAAGGAAAAAAGGATGTGTGAGCTGGGAAACATACAGTACGTGTATTCTGCATATGAGTGCTGCTGTGGTGAATGGGAACTGAAATGTCACAATCAATTCTACACCAATTCACATTCTTCCCTCTACTTGGACTTTATTGTGAATCTGACGATTAGAACATTTCACATCGTCAACCAGTCGTTCACAACAGAGAAAACTCTACTATTACTATTCCTCCTAGTTGAATGCCAAGTTGAGAAGAGCTTGATTTCCTGCGTCTCCTCTAGTTTTATAAGAAATGGCAGAAAACATGACCTTTTCTGGGTTTAATGGATTCTCTAATTCAAAGGAAATGAACTTTCTCTGGGTGGCAGTATTCCCTTTACAGATATTTCTCAAGTAAAAGGACAACAGCTTGGTGACTGACCATTGATCATTGGAAAACTGGTAATGGTAAATCTAAAAAAACAGCAGTGTTTTAACATGGCTTTGTGTGTGGATGTACTGTATATATACCTGTGTGGTGAGTGGATGTCCGTTGCGTAGCCAGCGTATGGAGGGTCGTGGTTTACCGGCAGCAACGCAACTCCAGAGAAGCTCCGAACTGATCTCCACCTCTGAGTCGCTCATCACCTGCAACCACTCCGGCTGAGCTGGAGGTTTGGAGAAGAAAGGTACGAACAGAGACGGTATAAATGGAATACAATGAATAGAAACACAGTGAGGAAGTGAACTAAAGATGCATTACAGAGAGACGTTTTGCCCCTTTTCATACGTGGAATATTACGTAACGCGGCTGGTACATTGTTTACCTTGCACACTGATGCGTCCCTGGTATGTGTCACTTCCCTCCGAGTTATAGGCTTCACATTCGTAAACGCCCTCGTCGTCGAAGGAGAGGTCTGGCAGGATGAGGGTGGGACCCTCGGCACTGGAGCCCGCCTTGGACGGCATCAAACCGTCCACCTTCCTCCACCGCAGTCTTGGGACTGGGCTGTGAGAGAGGAGTTGGAGGTGAAGTAAAGGAAACGGCACAGGGACCAGAGGGGATCCAGTTTAAAGAAAGGTTGAGAGGGAGACGAGTGTAAAGCTGGACAGGGCCCAGCATCTCAACCCAAAATAACCTGCCGACACACGATGAAATGATTTCACTTACTTTCCATAGGCGAAGCACTCTAACTGAGTGGTGTGTCCTGCGAGGGCGTAGGTCTCTGCGGGGAAGCGCACTTTGATGTTCGGAGCTGACTTCCTGGGATTGGCTGAAATAAAATACAATTGTAAATATTCATGTTGAATCCCATGCAGATTGTAAATCTAAGAACTGTGTGGGACATTTGCACCGCCTGCTGTCATGTATATCTAAATGTTACACACATAATAAAGACATTTGCCGTGTTAGTGATGTTGGCCTGAGTTTTTGTTCTGGAGCAACTTACTTTTATAATTACTGACAAGATCGCTGTGAGAGATTTTGTGGATATTCATATTCCAGTGGACTACATTTACCATCAGCACTGATTGGACATCCACAGAAAAGGTGGCAGAATTTCCCTTTAAAACAGGTTATCACCTATAAACTTATTTAAAGAGACTGTTTGTAACTTCTTACACGTATAAATCATTGCGGGTCGGTGTCCCATGCGCGCTCGCATATGGCTACGCTGTTCAGACTCAGACTAAGGCACGGACTGCACGGGGGCACCAAAACCACGGGGTTGTATAGTGTATTGTGTAGTGGAAGTTTATGCAGAAATAAGCGCTGCAGTGTCTTGTCTTGTTTCCTGAGCGAGTAACGTTATCGTCTCCGACCAAAACTCCGGTGTCTCCCCTGTTCCCTCGGTCGGGAGGCTGAGGCAGGAAAAGCCAACACTAGGATCAGCATTGATTCATGGAGAGACCTTGGTCTGGTCAGCTAACATTACTGCCAAGCAGCTGAAATATAGAGTGATATTGTGCTTTTAGCTGACGTGTGTCACCTCACTGTGTTGAGCGATGCTCCTTCATGTCTATGTAGAGCGAGCACAAGCGCGAGCAACAGGACGCTGACTTTCGTTGACTTAACGGCCACATGTGTCGCTGTTAACAAGACATTTCTGATTCTTACAAACAGTCCCTTTAACACAACATCAAATCTTTTCAGATATCCCTCCCCTGTCCTCTGTTTGTTAATATTCATTCATCAGTTACACAGTTTTCTGCAGACCTTCCATGATGAAGCTACATGTGGCTGCTAATAAATCAGTCACCCAGCTGCAAGCCTTCCTACCATCAGGCAGCACAGTGAGCTGGTTGGCCTTGCTGAAGGTGCTCTTGGTGCTGATGTCCATGTTGATGGTGGTGAAGCAGAAGTAGTTCCCGGTGTCGTTGGGCTCCGCTTTAGCCGCGTACAAGTTCCCCGTCACCTGTGACACGAACCAGCGTCCGTCGTCCTGCTTGATGAAGTTGGGAAACTCGTTGATTAACCAGCGGTAGGACAGAGCTGGAGAGGAGACAGGGTGGTGCAGATCACATTCATTAGTAACACAGACAGAATGCACTGGGCTGTACCTACTGCCATCCTGCCAATCCTCAGATTTCAGTATGGAAACGGTCAGCAGAGTCATTTCGTTTCACATTTCACCCTCACGCAAAAAGAGGTTCGTAATTCTGCTCATTTAAAACACTGTGACCTTTGAACCCCCCCGACAGCTGCAGGCAGTTGTAGGTTTTCTGACAGTTTGGTTCTCAGTGAAAGAAAACTACGACATGAACATTATTTCCCAGCTGACAGCACATCAGCTTCTAGGTCAGGGGTCAGCAACCTTTACTATCAAAAGAGACATTTCAGGCAAAAAAAAAACAAAATCTGTCTGGAGCCGCAAAACATTTGAGCATTGTGATGAAGGTAACACAGCTTATAGTCTAAGTATATAGTATAAAAGTATACGTCTAATGCAGTGAGGGCCACAGTGAAAATGTTTTACGGCGTATTAGAGCCACATTGAGGGAAACAAATCTGAGATTTCGAGAATAAAGTCATAATATTACAAAAAAAAAGTCGTAACATTACGAGAATAAAATCAGAACTTTACAAGAAAAAAAGAAAATAACACGTCAAATTACTACTTTATAATATTATGACTTTATTCTCATAATACTATGACTTTTTTTCTCTTAAACTTCTGACTTTATTTTCATAATATTTCGACTTTTTTCTCGTAATTCTATGACATTATTCTCGTGATATTATGACTTGATTCTCAAAATCTCAAATCTATTTTTTTCCCTCAATGTGGCCCTAGTACTCCGTCGTACCGTCGTACCATAGACCTACAACAATGATAAATACAAATGAAAATGTAAACAAAGAACAGTTATTCATTTCCATTTTTAAAAATCCACAGGGAGCCACAAATGTGGCTCTGGAGCCGCAGGTTGCTGACCTCTGTTCTAGGTGGTTTAAAATACTAAATTACTAGTGTGACATTTTTCTAGTTTTTCCAGGAAGCAGATGGATACCTGGGTAATGTGTCGGCGGCTGGCAGGCCAGGAAAGCTCCTATGCCTTCATACGCCGTCTGAGGACTCCTGCTGTCCGGAGGGAAGTCATGGAGGTCTGGAGAAACATGCAAAGAGGTGTGAAGTAGACAAGAGAGAAAGGAAAGGAAAAAACGATCACTGTCACATACGGGTCGGAACAGAAGCTTCTTCTATCTCTGCCAGTGACTGCCACTCGGGCAACTCAAACAGGTCTGTTCTCACTCACAGCCAAATTTGAGGTTAGCCGCTCTGCTGATGATGGTGCCGCAGCGGTTGATGGCCAGACACTGATAAGAGCCCGTGTCTCGAACAGACTCGGGGCTGCTGATCACCAGGTTGCCGGCCACCAGGGTGTAGCGCAGGTCCATACCCAGCGGGACCTCTGTGCCGTTCACAAGCCATCTGCAAGACAAAGTGATGATAACACAGCAAACAGGAGGTCATAAACAGAACTGATGACTACAAGGTTTCAGAGTGGCAGAGGCTCAGCGTGTGTGTGTGTGGGGGCGGAGGGTGGTGTCAGAACATAGATTGAACACAGCTAGAGAGAGCCTGTGTGTGTGTGTGCGTGTGTGTGTGTGTGTGTGTGTGTGTGTGTGTGTGTGTGTGTGTGTGTGTGTGTGTTACCCACCTGTAGGATGCAGCTGGACTAGCTCTGGCCTGACAGCTGAGAGTCACCTTGCCTTCACTGAGGCCCTCTGGGTAGATTAGACCGTTTGGCTGTTCTTCAAACACGGGGCCGCTGTCATGACCCGATACACACACGTCTCCACCTGGAAACAACGTTTTTAACACAACACACTAAATCAGACACCAGACCCTGTGCCAGAAACGTCCCGATGCTGAGGACCTATACAGTTGTGTCCTGGACAATTCTACTGTGTCCTCATATACAGTTATTCCTACCAGCCAAGGCCTTTTACTGATTTACTGGCTGACTGATTTACTTTGAAAAGCTTAAAGGTTGGCCCACACTAAAAGATTTTTTCAAATCTTAACAGATGTTGAAATGTGAGAGGCTATACGCTTGGGTAGCCGTCACGTCGTCCATCTTTTTTACACAGTCTGTGGCGAAGAATTAGAGTTGTGAGTACTGTTCAAAATGTCTCGGATGAACTACAGCCCAATGTCAAAGATTTGATTTAAAATGTGAAAAGCTACACGCCCCCTTCACGCTGTAAAGCTTTATGAGCCCAATAAGGAATAAGCCTTTATCGTGTAGTCTGGCTTGAAATGCAGGTCTAATGGAAGACGTGCATCTTTAACAGTCTAGTCAGTCTGCAGTCTCTCCTTGAAGCCAGATGCAAAGAGCATTATCATCTGAAGGATTAAAACTAGCCCAGACACTGCAGGGAGACTAATACAGCTTAATCATTATACAACACTTCAGCTCAGCAGGAACACTGCACCAGCTGCAGAATGACAAGAAATGTATAATGCATAACACAGAATGTAAGTTTTCTTTTTTTTTTTATCCAAAGTTGGAAAAGCAGAGTGATTGGATTGTCTAAAATAAATGATATTTACATTGTTGTAGAAGGTTTTAGGTGCAAAGTGAAGACTGATATATCCTTGACATCCATCCTACTGGTTTGAGACATCGTTATAGTGTCATAGCAGCTGGTCTGAGAACCCCCGAAAAGCCTAAAACCTGAGTCCCATTCAGTTTGGGGTGACACAATACATTTCAGTGGCATAACAGGGCATCTCAGAAATACTGCTGGGTCTGTCCAAGGCCGAGTAACAAGGGTTGTATTTCTGTTGAAGGGTGGAGGAGGACAGGACGGACGTGTGAGAGTAAATCTGTTCTCCAGGTACGAGGGTCCATCCATCACTACCGTACAGGCTCCTCACACACACACTGCTCTGAGCTGTGTATCTACCGGATACAACTGTAACCCAGTGCATTGTGGTCTAATGGTGTCAGTCCAACCAGGTTTCCTAACCACGAGGGATTTTTGTCATTACACTCTGAAATGCCTCCCGCAATTCCCTTCAGCACAGAGGAAAACATCTTACACCGTATCTTTATCCCCACATCAGTTTCCCAGTCGGTCTCAGAGTAAACATCACATTCAGCTCTCTAACTGAACATACTACAATCATATATTTACATCCGTATGTAACAGAAGTTTTGAAACATTTATGAAATGTGAGTTAGTTTCCAACATGTTGTTAAATGTCTGGAGAGGGTGTATCATGATGACAGACTTACTGTAAAACACAATCAATAACCGTGTCAGTGATGGAAAGTACATTTACTCCAGTACTGAACTACAAGTACAATTGAGATATATACTTGCACTTTAATTCACGATTTCCATTGTTTTCTACTTCACCACATTTCAATGACAAATATTGTACTCAACTACATTGAGTTGACAGATATAGATACTATACTACTACTACTATAGATACTTGATTAACCCATATTTTTGCGGGACAGCAGTGAGGATTGGCACTTATAACTCATAACAGGTCACGTGGGTGCAAGTAAAAAAAAAAAATTGTGAATAAATATATATTATTTAGTGTGTTAATAAACGCTTCAGTCTGGTCACAGGTACGCCTGTGAGACACAGATGAGACGGAGCCGTGCCCTGCAGATACTGCACAGATTCAAATGAGAGTGCATCTGTAGACGTGCGAGTAGAAGACACTTCTGACAACCTCCGGTCTAGACACACACAGGGTCGACGGGAATGATCGGAACATCATTTTACTGTGTTGTAGTATAGGGGCATTTGTGGGGATCCGCGATTTAAAAAGAATGTTGGACAAGGCCTTTGGCCCCCCTACTTCTGGCACCCATGGCCTGGCCCGCTGTATATTAGGGTTGGGTGACATGTTAACATTTTCCACCGTCAGCCCAACACCGGCGATTTCCCATATATTTGCGTAGGTGTGTGTTTTTGTGTGTGTGTGTGTTCTGAAAAACCCACATGGACACGCATGTTAGTTTGAGTTGCAGTAGAACTTACCGACAGCCTCCTTCAGGGCTACCGAGCCGAGGACCAGCAGACACAGCAGGCGCTCCATCATCTGGATCCAGCTGGATTACAACAGGTTCCCCAAACAGATCAGGAGCGGGGATCAAGACCTGTTCACCTTATCTCATAGGAGGAAGAGGAGGCGTTCAATATACCCGGGCCTGTGAAGGAAAAAGAAGAACAAGATTACTTCCATGACAACTCATAGAGCTCTTTGGAGGAAATAACTTCATTAAGCACTGATTGCTTAAAAAAATGTAATTAAAGTTGACTCCTCATCCATCACTAAAATCCAAAAGGCAACCTCCGGGTCTGAAAAGTGAAGCCAATGCTGAAGTGCCTTAAACCTGCATTCTTTCTAACAGCCAGCAGGGGGCGACTCCTCTGGTTGCAAAAAGAAGTCTGATTGTATGGAAGTCTATGAGAGAATGAGCCTACTTCTCACTTGATGAGGAGGATAATGATGATGAGGATGATGAGGATGATGAGGATAATGAGGACAAGGAGTCGGCTGATAATTTTTTTCTGGTAAGTACATTTTGTTTGAAGCCTGTTTTTCACTAACCAAAACGAGCATCCTGATTAACATCACAGTTAACGTGAATTATGGATGCACCTCGCTAACCACGCCAGCTAGCTAGTGCTGGTGTTAGCTGGTAACTTAGCGTTTGCTATGCTAACGGTACCTAGCTCCACACTGTCGTCCAAATAAAGTCACTTCTGGCTCCAAAAAAACAAGATATATTATAAAATATAATAGTCCAAAATATTGAACTCGCTTCAAAACGTTAGTCCACCAATGAGTGACTATACGTCAACTTCTTATATACAGTCTATGCTAAGTACTGGTATGTGTACTATCCCATCAGTTAAACTCTGGTTGTAACAACACATGTTCATAATATGTACATACAGATGTTCCAAAAACATTCCAGTTATTTTTCATTCTTCATTCTGTGATCATCAATTCATCAAACGTTACTGGGAATTAAATGTTGTTTCATATCCAACGAGATACCAACATGACAATTTCTCATTACATTAAGAGTGAAGCATGCTCTGCTGTTTCAGTAGGGCTCTTCAAGAACCATCTTAAACTCTACATGTGGGTTTGCTTTGTGAATAAATCTTGATAATCAGACTTTGTTTTTGTCAGCCACACTAGCACCCTTGTTTCTTTATTGTTCCCAAATAAATAAGATCCATTCAAGTTTTTCTTGAAGGTCAAGCTCCTCCTACTCACAACAACACCCCCACATAAGCTCCCCTTACTGCAAGTTAGAGTTAAAAGAGCAATGGAAGTAACTCAAAACTTTGTGGGGACCTCAGATCATTTTTACAATGTATCAAAGATATTCATTCAAAATAGTCCAGTAACCACCATTTGAACTTGATGTGGTCCTGAACACAGCCCTGCTTCCGGTCAAGCACTCTGTTCATGTTAAAGGTCCCATATCGTGCTCATTTTCAGGTTCACACTTGTATTTTGTGTTTCTACTAGAACATGTTTACATGCTGTAATGTTAACAAAAAAACTTTATTTTCCTCATACTGTCTGCCTGAATATACCTGTATTTACCCTTTGTCTGCAACACTCCGTTTTAGTGCATTTCAATGGAATTGCATTGCTAGGCAACAGTTTGGGTCCATGTTTACTTCCTGTCAGCTGATGTCATTCACATACACTGTAACAGGAAATAAACCGAGACACATTTAGAATGTTTACGTTTAAAACTGTGTAATGGTCTAAATATTGTAGATTTGTGACATCACAAATAGACAGAAATCCTGACGGCTTGTTTGAAACGCACAATTTCTAAAAACGAGTTGTGTTTATTTCTCCGTATATTGAGCATTTTGATACTTTCACAGTATTCATAGAGCACTCAAACCTGCTTTATAATATAAAAGATGTAAAAATCTTACTTTATACAATATGGGACCTTTAAAAGAAAAATACATGAAGGATGAAAAGCATTTTTCAGGATATCATATGTACGGAGCGCTGCAGTAATACATTCAAAATGCATCTTTTCTTTTGGACATGTGAAGGCTCTATGTAGAACCATTTAGAACATGTAGTAAAGAACCCCATAAGATTGTAAGAAATTGCTGGTTGACTGACATGGTCAGTCAGAGAGTTCTTGAGTCATTAGGGTTCCATTTTGAGGCACTACACTCACTAAAAGAACAAAGAACACTATGGCATCTGTTGGTGCTATGCTTCAAGCTAGGAATATACATGTTTCAATTCGATCAGCTTTTTACCATTTTGTTTAAAAATACACTAGGACACACACAAAGAGCGGTGTTCTTTGAAAGCATGTTTCAGTAATAAGTTGAATTAGCTGAATGAATTCTTGTTTTTCTGTCCTTGACCTCTCATTTGCACTGCAGCTCTTAATGGTTCCTGACAAAGCCCCTAGTGTGCCTGTCCTCTCATTTGTTGACAGTGAGTCACTACAATACTAGAATTACCGCCTCGCGTTTGTACGCCTCCGCCAACCAGACATGTTGCAGTTTACATCTGTGTTTGTCCAAAATGTCATTTTATCCTGTTAGGCATTTGTGTGAAATTGTCATAATTAGCATATGAATTATTGAGTCTATTTATTTGTTTTTGTTCTTCTTTCTTTTTTGTTTTGTCTTTTAAATGCATTCTTAATATTTTCTCAAGCTCCTCTTAGACTACAATCCCCGCTGGCATTTTATCAAACATTACACCACACACCAAGCATTCCTAACCACGCAACCACAGCAGAAACTGGGGACATATTAATTTCAGCCTCATTTAAAATACCACTTGATTATTATAATCTATGTATCTTAAACCTAATGTTTAACCTTATTAAAATGCGATCAATTTTGACTGTTTTCTGAGTGTTTCCTTACTTTCAGCTTAGTCGATTAGTGTAACTTTAAACTTCCGTTTGCATCACAGTGACACTTGACACTTCAGCATTCACATTTCTCTCCATATGATTGTATCAAATATCCCATATGGAGATAGCGTTTCTCAAAAAAAACAAGCTGAATCTCAAAATATGAATCTGTCACAGCGTGACACCTTCAGGAAATAATGAAAAATTAAACTAACACACACAACTTGAACTAAAACACACAATGTGTATGTTCTACGCTTTAAGAGGGATCAACTGAAGTAACTGCAATCTGCCCTTAACTTAGACTTTATAAAAAAACTGTTTGTCCGTCCTCATCCTTCTATATTCCGCCCTGAGGTTGAGGCTGTTGAAGGGCACTCGAAGACAGCAGCAGAAAAGGTCAAAATGTCTCCACACATTAACAATTAAACTGTGGGACACACACTCTTTATCTGTCCTTCACAACAATGCATCTCTCTCTCTCTCTCTCTCTCTCTCTCTCTCTCCCACCTTCATGCTCCATAGAGGAGTTTGACAGCCCAAGGCCATAGGGCTTCCAGGGCTGTGTTAGACATCTGCTGATGGAGTACACGCTCCCTTGAGGACCACACACACACACACACACACACACACACACACACACACACACACACACACACACACACACAATACACAATAGGGCATATCATTTGAATGGAGGTAAAAGAGATGTAAAAGGCTGGGTGGTGGTGGTGGTGGTGGAGAGATATGTGGGCAGAGTTGAAGGTCAAACTTAAAGGAATAACCTGGACCTTATTTCCCATGTTTTTGTGTCTAAGTGAGTCACTAATGGGGACAACTATTTTTTTAAACTGGTCCAGTATTGAGGGAGAACACTGCAGCCGCCAACCACTAAACAGGCTGTGATGTAATGATGGGGGGGCAACCTGGTACCGTCAGTTTACGTCCACTAGAAGTGCTCGTTTTCTGCCACTGACAGGCTCAGATTGTTATTAGAAGTGTCTGACAATATTATGGAAAGGACCCTACAGAGAAATACAACTTTTTTCTTCACCTTTGTCTTTCGGCAACAAGTCACATGACCAAACTACTGAAACTCTGAGAGCCAGTCAAAATAATAAGCACAGGTAGAGAATATATTTTTTTGAGGTGAATCAACTTCCCAGTACGAACACTCTAATAGCCCTTATTTAAAAAAAATAAGTTTTTAAAGTTGTAAAATGAACTAATAGCTGAATCCAGAGTTATTTCCCTTCCTCTGTTCATGTGAATGAGACCCAGACCGAGGCTGGAGCGCAAGCCGTGACGACGGCGTGACGTTGGGACCAAGTCATGTGACCGAGCGGATGCTACTGTGCTCGTTCCATGTGCCCAAGATCCGGGTACTTTTCCAGACGGAAGTCGAGCCATTTAGGCTTCATACACCACTGAGCAACTTTCATAGGAATGAACGGGGCCCTCCAACGCTGGATCCAGTTCTCTTTATACATCCATGCTGGCTACCCAGAGAAGTCCAAGCTGAGTTAGCCTGTAGTTCTTCCTTGCATCCACCACTGACTTGTCAAATGACGGCGCTGGATGCAGGGAGAACAACAGATTTTGCAGCAGGAGAACTCAGCTCTCTGAGTCAATATATCATGCACTGAGGAATGTATTGCTTAAATGGACTACATTTACCATCAACAGTGATTGGACATCCATATAAAAGGCACAGAACTGTCTCTTTAAAAATGAGTAACTAGTTAATCTATGATCAGTTGGACACTTTTGGGACACACCATAACATTATTAACGAAGGTTCATACTGGGGATGGGCATTCCAAGCAAAAATACTATTTGATAATCACTGACCACACACACACACACACACACACACACACACACACACACACACACACAAACAGAGGCAGGGCCCCTCCCTGTTGATTCAGAAATGGAGATGCTGAAAGTGAGAAGCAGCTCATGCATTGACTTCATGAGTGAGACGAGATTGCTGTCGTGACTGGAATCATGACACACAAACACACACACACACACACACACACACACTCTGTCCGTGTCTTTCCGTCCCGCTGCGTTAAAGGCATCATTAGCACGCTCAGCCAGCTGAGCCGAAGAATCCATAAACTACAATTTCACTGATGAATGTGTAGAAGGTGCATCTCCACGGTGTATTGTATGCCGTGTATATTATTGCATCGTCACCTCCGTTACTGTGATGCGATGCCATCGAGGAGAAATGTGGCAATCCCGTCGTCACCGTCTCGTTACCGTACACGGCCCACGCAAATGTGATATTGAAGTTGAGAAGTGATGCTTTGGTGAAAGGATGACTGAGCTGTGTTGTCACCGAGCCTGTGGTGAGGCACCATGTGGCACTGGGACTTTACAGCAACACAAACAACCTGTTGACAGCACAACCCACTGTGGCTGCTTCCTCTTTCTACCATTCTTACGTGCAATAGGTTAAAATTGGAACTACAAGTAACACAACAGGTGACATTTAGAGAAAGGATGAGGAGTGGAGGGAAAGGAGTAAAGGAAGACACATTCAGAAAAGTAAAGGAGAAGGAGTGAACTGCAGAGGAAACAAAGCTGGACATGTCCTCCTCACTTTTATTGTTTCGAGTGGGAGGGAAGGGTGGGTGCTACGTTTCCATGACGACACCGTCGGGACAGCATTATCAGCTGAGAGCAGTGCAGAGTGGCGGTCGTGAGCTAGCCAGTGGGGCACACTCACATGCACTAAATGGCACGCGTAGCCGGCCCGACTATGTCAATAAAGCACAGAGAAGCTCTGATTCCAACACACACACACAGGGAGAGAGACTTCATTCTCTGCTCAGATAGACATTACTCCTCTATATCTTTACATAGACGATAGTTGTTGATGATATATTAATGCTCTGGATGTCGTAAACCCGACAGTCCCTCCGTTTCTCATACCATGCAGACGGTCAGCAGGCTGCTCAGTTCTGTTCGTCTGAGTCGTTCTGACCTTATGCATGCAGTGTGTGCTTGTGTGTGTCTTAAGAATAGCAAAATGGGGAGCCAGAGTTTAATCTCTCCTGTCAAGCATTGTTGTGTGAAGTCGCCCTTTTGAAAAAGCTTAGAGAAATACTTGACATTTGAAAAGTATGATGAGAGGGATTCTTTTGCATTCAGACCAAATGTCTGAGTTTAACTGTGTATGACCCCACCTTGGGGTTTCTATCTCTGTCCATCCATCCATCCATCCATGGTTGTATAGAAGTCTATGAGAAAATGAGCCTACTTCTCTCTTGATTTATTTCCTCAGTAAACATTGTAAACATGAGTTTGTGGTCTCAGTCACTAGTTTCAAGTCTTCTTCAATACAGTATGATGTTCATTTAGTACATTATGGTCCCATTTAGAGTCAAATAGACCATAAAGCAGGGGACGCTTTAGGGCGGGGCTACCCTTTGATTGACAGGTTGCTACCACAGCGTTGTCCGGTCTGGGAGTTGTCCGTGTTTTTGTATCATTGCGACGGCCAAAATCCTGAACTCGAGGCTTCAAAAGACATAGTCCACAAACCAACGGGGGACATCGCGGTGACTACATTCACTTCTTATATACAGTCTATGTACATCTGCAGATGTACACAGAGAAAGGGGGTTTTGGGTATCTATACCCATAGGTCACATTGGCTCACAGAGGAGTTAATGCGCATACCTGCCAAATCTCAACAGTACGACTACATCCCCGTGTGTCAAACAAGCTGATTGGTTGATCCAACTTCCTGTTGGAAAGTGAATTTGAAGGGGAAAAGAAAAGAAAGGAGAACGAGGCATGTTTTAACCTCCTGTACTCCGAGTCTCAATCATCTGAACATTACGCTGCAATGAATTGATTGAGATCACTAACTGCTAACACACAAGCAAATGTTACAATTAGTCATTAAAAAATAATGAACAGCTAAAGCCCTTAAAGCTGCACTGGGAATGGAGTTAATTAAAAAGAAGCAAATCTTGTTTAAATGCATCCTGATCTGATCCACCAACAGAAATGTTCCATGAAAATGTGAACAATATAAATTCAGACCACCGAGCAGATCGAGCATCTAATTAGCCCTCCGGGGTAACTCCTACGCTTCAGCGTACGCCGTGTACCTGTCGACAGTTATGCAAGTTAGGCATTAATTGAGTGACCACACGCAGGGAAAAACACAATTACTGCGACATTAATGGATGGAAAGAATGAGCCATCATATCAGGACATGCTGAACTGTTCAGGTCTCTGAAAACTGAAGAAGACATAGTGCATAACAAGCACAGTCCTGAGCCAGTATCCTGGCAGCCAACCGTGGGGGGGAGATACAAATCTTCGAACTGTCTGCTGCACCCTGAACCGGCTATTAGTTTCCCATCCACTAACAAGGAGAGTGTGGCGGCGCCTGAGAGCGGGATGACTTCATGCACACTGTGTCTGACTTCATCAGGACACAGAGAAACACATCTATTATCTGTCTGTGTGTGTGTGTGTGTGTGTGTGTGTGTGTGCGTCTGATCATTACGGAACAATAGTGGGTCTATGAGTCCCTTTGGCCACCTCTGGCCCTGTTAAACAGAGGACCATTTACTGAAGGGCAATCCACACTTCCAACACTGATACACATGTGAAGAGCACACAGTGAATGACTGCTGTACCACTGCAGCAGGACTCACAGAACCCACTCTAATCACACACAGTCACTTGACGTGACGTGAGTGAGGAACTGAGTTGACATATTTCCTCTCTACCTTAGCATATAAATAGGGATGCACCGATACCGATACCAGTATCGGGATTCGGGTCCGATACTGTGCTCATGTACTCGTACTCGCAAAATAGCTCCGATACCAATTTTACGGCAGCGTGACGTTAACCTCTCATCAGCATCTTTCGGATCCTCACACTCCACCTCCCAGACGATCAAGTGAGACGGGCCAGTGGTGCGCCCGACCCCGCAGGGCCGGGATCCTGTCTCATCCGGCGCGCGCCGGCCCTCACTTTCATTGCACCACAGGGTTTTGCTTGCATCCTCTGACTCGTGCATGCGTTAGACTCCTTGGTCCATGTTTCAAGACAGGTCGGGTGAGTTGCAGACATCGCCGTAGACTCCTGACGCCTTTTACGTGGGCCGTGCCCCGCCCTGGGGGCACGACACGGTTGACAGAGGACAGTCCGCCCCAGTCGATAGTCGCACCGGGAGAAGGGAGCCCCGTCCCTCCCTGGCTGGGAGAGAGAGGGCGCAGCGAGCCCTTTGGCCACGGCCCCAGGAAGCACCTCCGCCCCGAGCCTTTCCAAGCCGACCTAGAGCCGGTCGCGGCACACCGCCTCGTATACGGGACTCCCCAGCCTGCCATGTGTCGCTCACATCCTCCAGGTGGCTGTTAACGGGGGTCTTTTGGCACAGAGAAGTACTCATATCGGTACTTGTATTGGTACTCGTATCGGAGAGTACCCAAATGTAAGTACTTGTACTTGTACTCGGTCTGAAAAAAAAGTGGTATCGGTGCATCCCTACATATAAAGGGCTCATATAAAAGGACACACCTAGTTAATAAACATTAGTCTGTAGTCAATACTGTCACAAATCAAACCCACTGAAACTTAAGTGCACAGGCTAAATACATTTTCAAAATAAGAGACTCACATCTGGATCTCAAAGAGACCGTTAGCGCTCCACCTCTTTGTCTATTTTTGGATTAGCTGGAATTGTCACTGCCAAGATGGCGATGACCAGAGAGCTTCAATGCTTCCTTTATTATCTCCTTTAGCATAGGAGACACTGGACCATTCTTTTACCGCGGTTGTCTTTTCCTAAATCCTTCTGAATTCTCTTTCGCATCTTTCCTTGACCTCATGACGTTTTCCATTGAGGTCAAGGAGAAGCGGTCAGGAAAAGTTGTTAGGATGTAATGTTTTGACTTTTCGACCGCAGCCTATGTCCGTCCATATTTTATACAGTCTGTAGTTCACAACTGTCCAAACGAACCGCACCAGAGTTTGTTTAAAACGGAGTAAATGTTGGTTTGTGAAAGTGCCCAGTGCCAACTTTCATTGGTTGAGCTCCATACACACAAATAGGTTAGCGAACAAACAAACTCTCACACACACACAAACAAGCACACACCCTAGTACACTCTCTCCTCTTGGCCTCGTTGTTCTATTTTCTCCCTGGCTGAAGGACAAACACCACAGCCTCAGTGTGTGTGTGTGTGTGTGTGTGTGTATGTGTATTTGCAGATGTTAGATGTCGTGGCCTACGAACGCCGGATGTGTGACTTTTGACCTCAGTTATAAGTGCTTTCTCTCAGTAGTCACCACCATGTCCTCTAACTTCCTGTCCTGACTTCTGACTGACCTCAGGCCAGAGAAGGCTGCTGGCTGGAATAAGGTCAGCGGTGCACCCGGGGCCACGGGTGGACAGCTTGGCCATTGAAGTTCTTAAGAGACCACTGTGTTTGTTCTTTCCTTCTGGACCTTTATTTATCAAATGTCTCAGTGAAGGAAATAAGTCCAAAAAGTGACCCAATATTCTCCGAGTGACACACATTTGGTCCTACTTTTAGACAAAAGTAACCTTGGAAAGTCGTCCTTCTGGGTTTAGGAGAAGCGCAAGTCTTCCCTAACCTGTCCAAGCAGGCACTGACATCTAAACATATTGGTTGAATATAAAGTCGTCAGGACTGATTTGGTCCAGGATGTAATCACATTCATTCAGTTAGAGAAATAAACTGTAGCCAGTCCGTATAAAAAAAGGTCTTGCAATTGTGCTTGGCTGGCATTTGACAACCTGAATGAAGAGCAAAAAAAGGTCAGGTCCACATTTCCTAAAGTCCGTCTTCAAACAATACTCCAGGGCTCCTACGCGACCAAAAATCTGTCAAGTGCCACTAAACATTTTCATTGGTCGCACCGGTGCGCCTGACATTTACCAGGTCTGTCTCTGTGTGTGTATATATGTGAAACCGCGCCCAGTAGTCTACTCCTCCTCCACCAACATCACAACCATAACACATACCAGTAATACAAAATGAAGAGAAATATTGATTGTTTTTTCATCAAGAAAAATGCCGCGGTGCCCTTCTGACCCTACAGTACATGTTTGGTGGAGATGGCCTCATCTGACTCGCCTCTCAAACATTTATCTGCACCCTGTTTATAACCATTTATACAATGTGTAAAGAAATTACCTATGTGTAAGCGGAATAGGGGAATTGACAAAACAATTAAAAAATGTATTATTACGGCGCAAAAAGATACATTTTGGGTGCTGGTGCACCGAAATGAAAATGTTTGTCGCACCAGTGCAACTAGTGTAAACAGTCTGGGGCCCATATTGACACCACGTTTGGTTGATGGAAGCATTCCATATTGACCACAAAGAGATACCTTCTTAACACAGAACATTTCCCCATAATTAATATAATCCCATCTTTTACTTAATTAATTAATGCTTTGTTTTCTTTTGTTTTCTGTTTTTTTTTTTTGTTGTAGAGTTAACTCTAAAATCTCCTCTTCCATAATTCTACTCACAAGTGTGTATTGTAGGGGTGTGTACTGCATATTTCTCACTTTCAGATGACTTACTGAATCAACTAGAATGGCACTCGGAGAGCGCGGACCTCCCCCCCCCCTCTCCGTTCAGCTTGCACCATCATCCACGTGTATTTGTGTTTACGTTGAGATCAGCTGTACGTAGCGGAGCATCGTAAAACACTTCATCCAAACTGGACAGAAACAAAATAAAACTCATCTAAACCTTCGTCGTTACTCTTTCCAGCAAACACCAAGTGTGCTTTGGTCGAAACCAACTGTAATTTCACCGAGTTTATTGTGAAAAAACGCAGAAACTACAGTTATCCCCCCGTCCCTCCACCCCCCGCTCTCTCTCTCTCTCTCTCTCTCTCTCTCTCTCTCTCTGAAGGAAAGAGGCGGGGTCATGCATCATCAACACCTCATCAGCTACACTGCGCATGTGTTATACCCAGAGGTCTTAATGTTCTGGCTGATCGGAATCCTTAAAAAAAATTCCTGAATCGCCAACAAAATCTAATGGATTGTTCATTGTGCTACACCTCACCCCTCCAAAAAATTACATTCAAATCCATAACGGACCTTGGGGTAATCCTGCAAACGGACAAACAAACCAACAAACCAATGGCGGTGAAAACATAACCTAGAACACAACCCAGACAATTACAGCATGTCTGCTGCCACACCAGCAATAGTAAACAGAACATTTTGCCAGGATCATTTTCACTGAAATGCTTTTATTTTATTGTTTGTTTTATTCAGCTCAGTTCCCAGGTCAGTGTCAGTCATCATTTTTGGCTTCAGTGGCAAAGGAGAGAAGTTTCCCCAAACTTCAGTGTGCTTTGGAAGTTTGAAGGGTTAGCTGCTAATGCTAGTTACCTCGTGATGACTCGTTTCTGTCAGCGCCCACGTCACCTTCTTAAACCAGTAGTGAGCTTTGTGGTGCCACCGTAAGAATTAAAGACATTCTGCAGACTGCAAATGCAACGTGGGTATGTGTTGATGTTTTGCAGAAGGATTGTTCGAAGTAGCTTTGTGATTGGAAAATGTAGCTAGCTGGAAGGGGAGGCATTTTCAGGAGAGGACACACACCAACACACAGGGAAAGGAACACAGGAAGAGAGAGAGCGATTTGGAAAGTGGGTTTTTGACAGCTGTGTAGTAGATTGTTATTTGAAAGGTTTCACACAAAGATTGCTTTGGATCTGTGGCTGTGTATCGATGTAGCCTTATCTCTGACTCGCTTTCGCTATATCTTTAAACTCCTAGTGTAGTGCTGCACCAAAACTCATGAAGTGAGTATGCACTGGCCTTGTGGTACTGTACATTATCAAGACATGAAGGCTATTTTTCACAGTCCCAACATGGATTTTTCTCAACTACTGCTAATACTGGCAGTGATGCTCCTGCTTATCTCTGAGCCCCAGTGTCACCCAGCAGAGAACCAGTCAATATTAAAATAGATAAGTTCCCCCCACCTCACCCTTTCTGTCTGGAGGCACCCAGGCTCTCTCCTGAGACTCCGACCCAGACACCGTGACCTCTGGAGTCAGGCATCGGTGCCCGTCGGAGTCCCTGTGGAGAACCAGCCCTGGTAATATTGGTGTGTCTGTCCCTGCTCATCTGTCACTCTGAACACAAGCGGTACCAAGAGAGACAGAGCGAGAAGAAGACAGACAGGGACAGAGAGGTGAGAACTGGGGTTACATTGATGTATGAGGCACATGTTAGCCTTTCACAACAGTTCTGATCCTAATTCAGGTAAGTTTAGCCAAGCATGATAGACTAGTCTGTGCTCTTTGCTCCGTTTTACCTTCTATAGTTCTAAGAAGATATAGAAACACAAGATCTGACAAAAAAAAAAGGTGAATAAGAGCAAAGGCATTTTTACCCACTTAGATTAGTTTTAAGCAGTGGACCACACAGGTGAAAGCACTTACTGCAGATGGACATGGAATTAAGGTAGGACAGATCTTCTCTAGTCCTGGGTCATTTTTGCATAGTTTGTACTGACAAGTTTATTTGTTGCTGTAAAATGTGTCATTCAGGACATATTTTGGTCACAATTATTTAGAAAAAAAATGATTTCAGGGATCCTCAGAGTAAAAAGCACTCAACGGCATGGCGCTACTAAACCTGAGGGACGCACCCTATTTTTTCCCTGATAAAGCGACACTGCGAACAACAAATCTGTGTTGAAATCAGCAGGAGGAGAGTTAGTAACGTTATCTGGTGGCAGCCGGGGGGCAGCGCAGTTCTGACTGGCGAAATACCGGAGATACAAACGTTAACGGAGGTGCCATTGAGTTATTATTATGAGGCGTTAAAGGGCTGAAGTTAAATTACAACGTTACCGTGATGTGTTCAAATGTGATCTCATAAAATTAAGTTTTTGCCGAGAAACTTGAATAAATCCAGTATGTTTGAAGGAGATGTTTTCACATCAATATAAAATAGATATTAGAGAGAGAATTATGACCTGTTTAACTTCCTAACACCAGCTCTAAGCAGCTTGCCAAGATTGTTTTAATCAAAGCAAATATTTAAATAGTCATAATCATTTGAATTGTGTTTTTTATGCAAATAACCACTATAGATGACAATAACAAAGTACAGTACAGCACTGTGTTACACTACCATCCCACCCCCCGAAAAACAGGGCTGCCACAGTGTAATTCGAAAACTGTAATTTACCATGTATATAATGTTTTGTATGTAAAATATATCAAACATTTAATGACATCAGATCTAAATGATATTCCTTCATTTAGCACAGAGATTTCAAAAGAATAGAAAAAAATACTTATCTGCCACAGTGGCAGGAAGTGAAGAAAATGAATTTCAGACCCTGGTTGCACAGCTCACCTTGTAAATATCCATTCATACACTTCAATCAAATCCACTGACTGCTGTCAAACTGTGCAGAAAGGGAAAGAAATAACTGTCAATATGCCTTCACAAACTCAAATTGTGCTCGAGTCCTCTCTACAGCTGCATGTTTATGGAACAAAATGGTGAGGTGATAAAAACAATCCAACTGCCAATAAAAAAGCCAGCTGGAAGCTTTTGGCTGTGTCCAGTTTGTGTCAGGACATATGATGTGGAAAGTTTAGAAAGACAAAACCTTCAGAGGAGGTTCAGAGATAGCTATTAATGTTCATCTATGTGTCGTGTGGATGGTTTCTGTCCAGTGCTCAAACTGTAGAGGTTGTCACTGTCATGTTGGTAGTGTGCTGCTCTGCTTCGATCTAGCTCAGTGCCTGTGTGGAATGGCTCACTGCCTGGTTCCGGGACTGTAGGAGGCTATATTTACATAAAGTGGAGTTATTAAAGATTTCAGGTCAGACAGTATTGGCGCTCAGTGAGACAGTCATTGTGTGTGTGTGTGTGTGTGTGTGTGTGTGTGTGTGTGTGCGTGCGCGTGTGATTACACAAACAGCAAATGCTAAGACCGACAAATAAACTGTACACACCTGTCTGCTACACCTACGTTCCCAGCTGTAACAACACCGATAAACCCACACTCCCCTCCGCCACCACACACGGTCTGTCGGACACTTGTAAAAGTTACACCGCATGACAGAGCGGTCAGCGAGCATGAAGGTACCAGCAGAGCTACAGATGCTAACGTAGCACAAAAACACACTGTTTGTGGGACAATCGCTATCGTTAATCCGGTCAGACAGAGAGTCGCTATACCGGGCTGCTAAGTTAACTATCCTGACGGTGAACTGGGGACTCAGTTGTCTGTTGTGCTCATACACTGCAGCTGGTACACCACTGCATGGGAGGCACTACTCTTGTCGGTTAACGGTTAATAATCGGTTAACAAGGGTCGGTTATTAAGAATTTCAGCACGGGGGAGGGGAAATTCAAGGTGGCTGCATCTGTACTTTCCCTGTCTGCAGTCTTTTGTTATGTACAAGGCGTAAGGCCCAGATCATACTGAGATGCGTCGCTAGAAACACATAGCCCACAAAACCATTGTTTTCCTATGGTACGTCGCACCTGCTGTGAGCTCCTCTCTTTCGCAGCGTGTCGTGTTTTTCTAGCTGTTTTCAGACGCGTAAAAAAGTTAAAATATTCTCAACTTTTCAGCGGCAGCAGGCGCGGAGTCGCACCGCTCGTCATCGTCACACTTGACCCAGGCAGCCAATCATATCAAGCAAAAGGTGGACTTTACTGTCGGGGATGCGGTAGAGTTAGCTAGTCATGGCAGCCGTGGTGGATTAATGTTTTGGCAGTGAACTCTGAGACTGAAGCTTAGGGACATATTAGCATTTATATATTGTTTTTTTTCCTATTAGAATTTTGCAACTGGCAAACTCCTCCATGCAAACTCCAGATGAGCATTGTATCACAGACGAGGTAGTATAGATTTACCTTTAACCTCCAGTTATCTATGGTGAGCAGGATGGTACTACACTTTAAAGTCTGGCCCTGTATTCTCAGTGGGTTAGCTGTGCAGCGCTAGCTTACCTAACATTATCAGTGTGATGGCTCCCTGGTGCTGACCTGCTATTAGCAGTCTGCAGCATGTTCTCCTGCACAGCGCTTCACTGACTTTTAATTTGGACTCCGAATGTTGGAAGACTTCTATCTACAGCCTCAACCCTAACCCCGACACCAGGAGCCTTCCAGCATCCTGACGACACTGAGAAGCACTCACACACACACACACACACACACATACACACATCTGCATGACAGTGTTCATATGCTATTCTAAACTAAAATATAGACAAACCCACTATGTGCACACTGCATCCTTACTCACTCCTGGATACACACACACACACACACACACACACACACACACCTCTAATTTAAACTAAAAGTATTACTAAAGTGTGTGCTGACTCTGCTCCAATCAGGTGACGACAGCAGCAGGTTACAGAGGCATGACCCCCCGACTGGACAGCGTTGATTTGTGCATTTAAAATCCAGTGCTGATTGCATGTGACCTGCTGGGCACTGACCGTGAGCTCTATACCGTGCGCTTAGCCCAGAGTGATCAAAAATAAATATGTGACTTGCCCTATCGTTTTCAGCCACATTGACCCTGAACACATCTTGAGTTGTATACTCTGTTGGAAAGATGAGATTCTTAGCTCTCTACTGATATCAGGAGTGTTGCTGTACTCCAAATATTAAACAAAATATATCACTTTACATAATGACTGTCACCAAACCATGATTTAGAGAAAAAGGCCTTCAAAGTTTGCACTACATTTTTAGTTCTTTATTCAAATGAACCATGAAACAAATTCATCCAAACACACACACACACACACACACACACACACACACACACACACACACACACACACACCACTATACTATTCTGTCTTTGTCACATCGATTCATGGAACAAAGGCACTCACATACATGTGCACGTCGCCCATACTGACATGCACACTCATCAGTTTAACTTGTGCATATATTTTGGTCGTGTTTGAGCACATACTTTATGTGCACACACACCTATACCTATGAACGGAGAACTAATGAGCATGAGCCTTGATAACTTTCTACAATTCTAAAATTTTTTGGTCTAAAGCGACGTACATCTGATAGTATGTACAACAAAAGCAAGGATCTAGATAGGAGGGAACAACGTGAGTAAGTGCCAACAGCAGCTTTAAGTCAAGTGCACAGAGGCAAACTGCACAGGGTGGATAGAAGCAGATTTTCTTTATCATCATTAACATTATCAACACCATCAACGTCATCATCATCATGAATATCCTAATCAACACCAGCAACATCCTCAATATCCTCATCATCAATATCATCAATAGCGTCAGTGTCCTCAGGGCAGGCAGCCAACCCACATGTCTCAATTCATCACTTCCTACATGAATTTCATGACAGTCATTTCATTGACACTGAATAGTGTGTTTTTACCTGCAATTTGTCCCTACTTGCTACGATTAACTTCTGTGACTGTTGAAGTCCATTGCAGCTGTTCTTGTGTTCTGTGTTTTAGTCAGAATTTATGAATGCTATCTGTGTACTATAAAAGCTTAAATGCAAAAAGAAAGCTGTGGAATTTTAAATTTCAGCTGTCACCGTTTCTCTCTATCGCAGACGTGCTCCGAGATCAGCTATCTGGATGATTTCTCTGAGCTGAACAAAGAATTCCCCTTCGTGCCATGCGGCTCCGTATCTCCACTTTTATCTGACACTTCGGAGCGGCACAGAGCAGAGGTCCAGCAGTCCTGACAGGGTGCTGAGGCTCATATCTTTCTGAGATGGAGGGATTGACCTCGCTGGTCTCACCCCTTATTAGAGCACACAAAGAGCTGTTGAGCAAGCCGGCCACACTGACATGAATCTTCTATGAGCGAGAAAGGTTTGAGTGAAGGCTTTACTGTTCCACTCCAGCTCAAAGAATGTCATATGAACCATAAATGGAGTCTGGTCTGTTGGACTGGTGGATCGATAGCAGCCTTGATATGGAGACGTGGAGCAGCAGAGCAGACAATGAAGATGTGAGGGTGAGGCACTTGGGGAATAAAAGAGAGATAAAGCAGAGAAAGCTGAGAGACACTCCGGTTGCTCATATGCAACCGGAGTGTTATTTTTTTAAGCCTGTTATCTCCAGATCTTGACTCAGTCTAACTGTCTTGGTTAGTGTTGAGAACAAGCTGTTGTCTCGTGATCACAAATTAATTGTGTTATCATTTCAAGATGCTTTTATTAAGTTTCCTAAGCTCGTTGTTCTAAGAAAAGATGTATAATATTCTGACGACATATACATTATTATTTTTTTTTGTATCTGCGTAAATATGTCTATGTAGATATGTTGGAGGTAAGAGATAGTGTCACCATTACGTAGTTTGTCCACCAGAGACACTCACAGCAAGTCTATTTTCCCATTGTAAAATGTCCTCCTCAGTACATATCTTAGTCACAACACTTTGATAAATACATTTAGGGGGTCCTAATCAAAATGTAATGTGATTACATTCAAAAGCAATCATAAAACAATACATATATACATATGTGCTCAAAAATGAATGAAGAAGAATGGAAACAGGAGCACATGGTGTCCCCTACAAACCTTGTCTCCTACAAAATGATGTTCCCATACAACTCCAGGGAAACATATTTTCTATGTGTTTCTTACGCTCGCAGTTTTAAACATGGTTAACATTGTAAAACGAAACAAAACTAAAAAAAAAAAAAAAAAAATACTAGGTTAGGTTTACTAAAAAAAACTCATGGTTTGGCTTAAAGTGGAAATGGAACATTCGACCAAGTTAAGCTGGTTTACTAAAGGGATTTCCACTCTAATGAACAATTATATCACAAACATGACAAATGTTCAGCATTTAAGAGAAAAAAGAAGCTCCGTTTTTATCTTTTGTGGCAAGAGCGCCGCCATGTTGCAGTACTCTAGCCTGTGATGTCACCAGGTTGGTTGGCTCGGCTGAGTTACACAGATACAGCGGTAGAGACCGTGAAAGACGGAGACTGAGGAGACATACAGTAGAACAGTAGAAAACAAAAGAGGGGACACCACTGTATTGCTCCTGGATGTAAAGATGAATTTTACAATGTTAAAACTAAGAACAAACCAGTCCACTGCAGCTGAAACTTGAGTTGGCAGTATCAGTAACGTTACTGCAGCGCTGGCTAGTGGCACTGAAAGAGCCTCCGACAGGCACTGAGTCTGTCTCCTCATCTCCCATCCTCCTGATCACCTGTCTCTCCTCCTCTGCTGTCTCATTCAGAGCGTTCAAAGACAGGGTGGACTTTTGGAGTAATCCTCCAAATGGACAAACCAACAAACAAACCAACAAACCAATAAACCAACGCCGGTGAACATAACCTCCTTCTTAGGCATTTGGCCTTGGCGGAGGTAATAAACAGCGAAAGCAAACCTTTAAAACTCCAAAGCAAACACCAGAGACATTATCTGCCAAATGTTACCTGTGTTCTCCTTCAACTAACAAACTAACTAACTCACTCAGTCATTCGGTTATACTCCCAAGCCGACGAACACCACGGAGTGAAGAGCTGCCGCTGACAGCAGCCCACAGAGACAGTCCGTGTTACGTTGAGTGTGATGAACCTCTCTGCACTCTTTGTTGTTATATTCTTCATACCAGTTAATTACACATGAAGAAATGACTGAGCACCAGTCTAACACCAGACTACATTCTGTTCTCCTAAACACCTGCTGACTATCTGAAGGCAATACAGAGAAACCCGCTGGGGCCATTTCCCCCCAGAAGAGCAAGGGATTTCAGTGGCATAAACAAGAGCAGAGAGAACACAGTATGTACATACTTAGTGTCATCACAGTACGTGACTTAAATGGAATAAACATGACATTAAACAGGCTAATAAGACTGCTCTGGAGTTGGTGGAAGGTGTATTTTTTTTGTCTTGAAGCTACGCTAGCAGTTTCCCCGTGCTCCCAGTCTTTGTGCTAAACTTGGCCGAACACGTCACTGAAAATTTCCTGTACCGGATGCACAGAGATGAAACTGATATGTCTGACTGAGACGGAAAACAAGTAGGGGTGTAAGGAAATATTTGACAAAAATTGACTATCACGATATTATGTATTGTGATACTGTATTGATTCTCAAAAACACTGTATTGATTTTTTTTATTAACAGTTTGCATGTAAATATTAACTCAGTCAATACTTTATTTCATTTTGAAAGAGATGTGCCCTCTCAAAGTAGTGCTATGATGTTGGATGTTACAGGGACTGTGATAGATCCCACTGTCCTGATCGCTTAAAAAAGTGAACTTTTTCCTTTACTCGGATTTTATGCATATGGCAGTGTGTTCTTTATACTGACAGTTTTCCTGTTAAATTAGATTTAAAAAATTCCAATTTATCGCCTTACTTATAGTATCGCAATGTATCGCAATATATTGAATCGGAACTAGGGATGTTAATGATTAACCGTTTAACCGTTAACCAACATTAAGCATTTTAACCGATTAACGCTATCGGTTAATTAAAAAGCTGAGAAAATCTCGATACTTAAAGGAGAAAAGCTGGTCCACCTTAAGACAGTCTGAGCTAGCGTTACAGATACAGAAAGTTGGTCTATAGCTCGCTTGAGCGGAGGAGTTGTAGCCTCGTAGCATTTAACCACTGATAAATAAACTGTACACACACTGTCTGCTACACCTACGTTCACAGCTAGAACGCCACCAACAACACACACACGGTCTGTCGGACACTCGCTGAAGTTACACACATACGGTCATATGTGTGGTGAGCATGAAGCTACCAGCAGAGCTACAGATGCTAATGTAGCACAAACACACACTGTCGGACAATCACTATCATTAATCTAGGCAGACAGAGTGTCGTTACGCCGGGCAGACACACAGCTTACAAGCTGCTAAACTAAACTAAATGTGCGGTGGAGACTTTTACTGGGAAACTGGCTGCATGTCCACGACACTACACGCAGCATCGTAGCTGCTAAGCTAACGTTCCCGGACGGTGAACTGGGGACCGTCTGTTTTGCTCATACACTGCAGCTGGTGCACCGCTGCATGCGAGGCACTAATCTTGTCGGTTAACGGTTAATAATCGGTTAACGAGGGTTGGTTATCGGTTAAGACATTTTTTAAAAATTAGCATCCCTAATTGTAACCCCTGTATCGTGATATGTATCGTATTGCCAGATTCTTGCCGATACACAGCCCTAAAAACAAGTGTTTTTCACAACATACAGTTAGCTGGTCCTTGGAATGTCACTTTCTTGGTATCAATAGTGTTGTCAGAGCATGGAGACATCACAATCTTGCTCATGCAGCTGATATGTTTCTATTTCTTTTCCATTTCATGTTTCTTTGCGTCCAATAAGAATGGGTCACATGTAAACCAGATTATTGTGTCCATTTAAATGTAGTCAGTAGCTATCGACTTTCATTTCTGCAACGCACCATTCTGCATCCTTATGACAGCCTCTACAGAAGAAGATTACAGCTCTAAGCTCATAAGATCTCTCTACATGTCTTCTCCGGTTTAGAGTAGTGTTCACAAGCACCGTCTGTTTTTTGCTGTCCAGGATCTGACAAATCTCTCCGACAAGTCGGCTGCTGCAAAATCAGTATGTGATGTCTCACTTGTCTGCTCACTGAAATCTAAACTATGAATCATTCAATTCAGGTTAACTGTACGTGTGCTGTGCATAGAGTGAGTGCAATAAGGAAATGTGAATATGACTGACTCATGGGGGAATGATTTCTAGGAGGTTGTTAAAGCTGCAGTAGGCAGTATATTTTTGTCATCATTGGGCAAAAATCCCATAATAACCTTTCAGCATATTGTAATTCAAGTGTTCTGAGAGAAAACTAGACTTCTGCTCCTCCTCATGGCTCTGTTTTCAGGCCTTAAAACATCTAGCCTATGACGGGAGACTTTGACCAATCAGAGGTCATCTCATTGAGAAAGCGTTCCTATTGGCTGTGCTCCGGTCATGTGACCAGAACTTGATGTTCCTTCACCAGATTTCACAATGGTGGTGGCGTCACAAATGTTCTCATTTTACAGCTAAACCGTGCACTACAAGATGATTCTGAAAACATTTGAGGAGAGGAATAGGCATTAATGTAACAGAATATTGATTCATATTTGATCAGCGCTGCCTAGATTAACCGTTTGGTCGGACTTCCCGAGTGATTGACAGCCAGCTCTCATAGACAGCAGATGGACAGCAGACCTCAGATTAGCTCTTACTGCTTGTTTTCCTCCGGTCTGTGAAATCTTGCAGATGCCGTTCAGAGTACCGGAGGACACCGGAGGACACCAGAGGACACAGAGGGACATGATTTTTTTCAGGTTACCTGTTTCATGTACTACTGTCATGATATAGCGACCGTTTTATAAAAATAACTTTTTTTAATTATATTTGCTCCAATCTCGCCTACTTCAGCTTTACGTGTGTAAATCTAATGGCTATAAGATTGCATATAAACTCTCAATTGATTGCCTTTGAGCCTAACAACCTACAGCAGCCTTCAACAGTTTTGACATTAAAGATACCAATGATGCCATTTAATGGTAACAATGCTGTCTGTTTAAGACAGACAGAATATAAACACAACTCTATTACAGTAGTGAACCAAAGTGTAAGACCCAATAAAGGAGCATTTAGTAATCAAACTATTACTTATTATAGCCTACTAACAGTGCATAGTACAGTGCACTATAGTAGAAGGAAAAAGGTGTAACTGTATATGAAGACAGTGCTCAACCTCCATTACCACAGCATTAGTGCCAACACATTATGTGATTACTGAACAAGATGGGATGACCTGATCCTTTAACTCAAACCTTCTCATGTGTCAGAGCTCCAGACATTAGGCTATTTATAAGAGGTATTTAAGGAGAGACACTACATGTGAATAGGGTTAACATTTTAACTTATAGATACCACCATGGAACTTCCCCAGTTGATTACTTACAAGGGAGGCTAATTTAATTTGCTGTGGTTTTAGTGCCGCCCAGCTGCAAAAATAAGCTGACGCACAGACAGGTTAACTCCATCATTTATCATCAGCTGTATGAGCACGACAGACAACTGAGTCCCAAGTTCACCAGACCGGGAGAGATAGATGCAGGCACTTTCCCAGTCAAAGTCTCCACCGCATCATTTAGTTTAGCTGCGAGGTCGTCAGCTGAATGTCTGCCAGGCATTCTCTGTCAGCCCGGAGTAACGTTAGCGAGTGTCCAACAAGACCGACAAGAACATTATAGCTGTGAAAATAGCAGTAGCAGTGTGTGTACAGTTTTGTTTGTCAGTGAATAAATGCTACAACTCCTCAAGAGCCGAGCCAAGTTCCCGTGTCTTGCCAGTTACCCGCTGACCAAAGTGAAAGCGGTTAGCCTCGATGCTAGCAACACACCTGGCTCAGGCTCACTTAAGGTGGGCTGTTAAGGTGGACCAGCTAATCTCCTTTAAGTGACGAGCCGCTCCTCTGAGATTTGCTCAGGTTTCTATTTAATTTGTTATTTTTATTTAAACCATTTAACTGACAGCATTAATTGGGTCAAAATTCTTATTGTAAGTTTACAGTTAAACGGGTAATTATTAACATCCCTATTACTTACATTACGACATGCATTAAAATGTAATCCTTAAATATGCAAATGAGGCATTATCAAATATGTGCTAATTTGCATACATTTCCTGGACAGAAATCTGAACATTGGATAAAGCCAGGTTCCAAATTCTTGCTTCAGAAAATACTGTCAACAGACATAAAAAAAGAAATCAATTTTCGCCACGATTTTAGGAATAAAATGTTGTATAAATCAGGCTATGAGTGATATGTCATCTTTAAAAACCTTCAGAATATACTGTAGAGAGGAATGAAACTAGAAAGTTTGGTGTAAGTGCTACTGAAGTGGATATTTCTGGCTCACAGTATGAAAAAAATAATAATAATTTTAAAGATATGTAGCGTTATACAAGATTTCTGAAATGTTATGTTTAAATATGCAAATGAGTTAATATCCAATGCTAACTTTTGGTGAATGTAGGAGAAATCTACAGCTGCAAATAAACTTGAACTTTATTAGATTTGCCATATCTAATACAAACATACACAAATGTGTGACCACTGCATTTAACCCATCCTAAGTATTTAGGAGCAGTCTGGGAGCAACTTGAGGATCAGTGTCTCACACAAAGACACTATGATGCAGACAGCAGGAGCCGGGGATCAAACCGCTGACGTGCAGTAAAATGAGCACCTAAATGTGTATTTTGGATGTACTCTTACTCTTTCCAAAAAGCCCAAAATCTCAAAATTGACCAGTGCATGAAAAACTATGTTCTGAACTATGCACTGAATATCGCCGTCTATGCCGTACAGTGGATAACAACAGTTGAGACCATGAGCTTTGTGATTCCACTGGCCACTGGTGTGGTGAACAGTACAACAATAATATAGTGATAACTATTAGCCTACTGTCTCAGCACTGATATGTTAAGTATTCAAAATCATACAAGAAAAACATATCTTGCGTGTAACTAGAAGCACAGTCTCTAAATTAAAAGAAATGTTCCCAACATGCATCTTTCATGAAATATCTAACTTTTTCATACATGGAGACATAGATAATACTGAAATACCTGCCTGGACACATCACTCATCCTCTAAGTACTAGCCTTCATAGACAAGACCATGAGCCCCTTTTTGCAAAGCATTGCTCAAACTGGTCCAGTCCCCATAATGAGGCTCAGCACCACCAGCCGTACTGATGAATCTGAGTCTGCAGACTACAAACCCTCCTTTTACCACATTCACTTCAACACAGTATCCTGAGATGCTCCCATGTATATGGATCTTAAAAACATGACCATGTCTCCTGTATGGATGTCACACCAAACTAGTAAGAAATGACCTCAGACTGTCTGCTAACACAGACTACAGACTGCAGATGTAGAACAGCATAATACAGTTAATGGAAACAGTTCATTTAGTGTGTTGGATATTCAGCAAACAGCAGAAGCCATTCAGTCAAATGTCTTTCTGTCCATTCACGACACACACACACACACACACACACACACACACACACACACATAGAGGAATTAAAGACGGTAACTATTGGTCCTCTGTCCAAGGCAGCCTACACTTGTGCTATTGCGTCAAAACCCCTAATAAGAGGGAGACCCGTTCATCCTGTCTGGAGGCTGCTGGAGACACAGAGGAGACCAGCTCTCAACAACATCCCCCTAAACCCTAAACCCGCATCCGTCCATGAATAAGACGAGGGGGGAACGGATGAAGGTGCAGGGTGACATGAGAGAGGTGTGGGTTTGTTTACCTCGCGGTGATGCGGATAGTCTTCTCCTGCTCGGAGCCGCGGATGATGATGATGCTCAGGAGGCGAAGTGATGCTGATGCTGCTCGATAACGGTCTGTCGGTGGAACCGTGAAACCAGCACCGTGTTTCAGAGGAAACACACACACACACAGCTCTGTTACTGTTACTGTCCTCCTCCTTCTGTCCGCATTCAGGGTAGGACCACCTCTCTCTCTCTCACTCTCTCTCTCTAATGTCTTCCTCTCCTCCGCATCCCTCTGCTTTCTTTCGATCACCTTCTGGTCTCCTTTCACCAGCGTCAAGCCAGCGGAAATACAGCAAAACTACTTCCGGTTTCCATATGACATAATTAAAGCTGAAGTAGGCAAGATTAGAGCAAATAGGATTTTTTAAAAAAAGTATTTTTTTATAAAACGGTCGCTATATCGTGACAGTAGTGCATGAAACAGGTAACCTGGAAAAAAATCCTGTTCCTCTGTGTCCTCTGGTGCTCCTAACGGCATCTGCAAGATTTCACAGACCGGAAGAAAACAAGCAGTAAGAGCTGATCTGAGGTCTGCTGTCCAGCTGCTGTCAATGAGAGCCGGCAGTCAATCACTCGCGAACTCCGACCAAACGGTCAAACTAGGCAGCGCTGATCAAATATAAATCAATATTCTGTTACGTTAATGTCTATTTCTCTCCTCAGATGTTTTCAGAATCATCTTGTTGTGTACTGTTTAGCTGTAACATGAGAAAGATTGTGACCCGGCATCCATGATGAGATCTCTTGAAGGAACGCCAAGTACCGGTCACATGACCGGAGCACAGCCAATAGGAATGCTTCTCTCTGAAATGTCATCATCGAATGTTCCGAGTGCTTTGATGACATCATCGAATGTTCCGAGTGCTTTGATGACATCATCAAATGTTCCGAGTGCTTTGATGAATGTTCCTGCTTTGATGACATCATCGAATGTTCCGAATGCTTTGATGACATCATCGAATGTTCCGAGTGACCTGTGATTGATCAAAGTCTCCCGTCATTGGCTAGATCGATTTTTTACAGCATGAAAACAGAGCCATGAAGATGTGCAGAAGTCTAGTTTTCTCTTAATACATCTTTGGTTTCCAGCAGCAGGAAACCATTTTCAGCAATTTTGTGGGTGAAGAAAGAACAAAAAAAACAGCTCCAAATCATGGTAGGCTAGTAAGAAAATGAGCCAGGTATTAAACGCCGATATAGGGGTGTGACCAAGTGGAACATGCTTGAGTTTAAGTTTAAGCACATGCATAGCCTAGTAGGCTACAGCAGTGTGTGTCGGTGACATCTTCCGTCTCACTGTGTAGTGAAATTGACAGCACTGTTGTGGTTGTTTTTCAGTCAGTAGCCTACTTGTTATAATGCTATTTCGTTTATTTTTTAACAAGTTCAAAGCTTTTTTTTAATAAATAAATGGACATTTTGTCTTTCAACACCATAATCAAGCAATCAAACAATGTTTGTGTGCATGTCGGCCTATATTTTTATAACCAAAGATCGGTAATAGAAATCCATAGAGCCTCAAACTAAAAGCTTTTATTTTGAAGGCAAAATCGAATAACTTCCTGTAATTGTCTCGCTTTCATCGACGAGCTTGACGCAGCATCTCAGCTATACAGACGGCGTCAGTCTGCATCCCCCTTTTGTTGTGGGCTCCTCGGCTGCCTGGTAGTGAAGCAGCCCAGAGGGGGCAGGTGCTGCTGCCCGCCTCGCTCCACAGCTCCCCGGGGACCTGAGGAGAAAGAGACCCCTCCAATTAAACCCGACATGGAGATAGACCGGGATGATATCACACCTACATTATGTAGGCTGAATGTAGGATGAATAAATAACGACTAAATAAATAAAGTGATTAATGACATAATAAATGAATAATAATAATAATAATAAGACGATTAGCCAATGTTTAAATAAAAAAAAAGTATATTTATATGGTCTTACATTTTTCTAAGATTCTTTAAAGATCCCATATTATAAAAAAAAGTGAGATTTTCATGTTTTTTTATTATAAAACAGGCTTAAGTCTTATATAAATACTGTGAAAGTATCGAAACGCTCAATCTACATGGAAATACACAGAGCCCGTATTCAGAAACTCTGCATTTGAAACAAGCTGTCAGGATTTCTGTCCATTTGTGATGTCACACATATACAATATTTAGACCTTTTACACAGATTTAAACGTAAACATTCTAAATGTGTCCCAGTTTATTCCTGGTTGCATGTGAATGTCATCAGCTGACAGGAAGTACACATGGACCCAAGCTGTTGCCTAGCAACGCAATTCTGTTGCAATTTCGTTGCAATTCCATCAAAATGCGCTAAAACAGAGCGTTTAAGACAGAAGGTAAATACAGGCATATTCAGGCCGACAGTATGAGGAAAATAAAGGGGTTTTGTTTACATTACAGCATGTAAACATGTTCTAGTAGAAACACAAAATACAAGTATACACCTGAAAATTAGCATAATATGGGACCTTTAAGATTCAGTACTGGAGGTTGTTATGTAAAGCTTAACGGTTGGGATTTGAGCTTTGTGTATACAAAATTAGCTCTCATCATCAATGAACCGGGTCATTCACAGGAGAGATGGGATGGAAGCTGTGTGACGATCTTGTGTGAGGAATGAGCACTGATCCGGTTCTATGATTTCATATTTCAGCCTCAGGGTCATTAGAGCAGAACAGGCAACATGCAAAGTGACACCAATTAGACATCAGAGTGATCTTTTAGACAACACAGCAACAGACAGCATGCAGAGCCAGTAGGTCCTGGCTAATTGGTAATTACTCAAGTCGCAGTGCCTCAAGGAAGACTGATATGTGCTTAATTAATCAGCAACATTTCACTCCCTTGTTTTGCCTGCTAAATAATGAGCATGCACGCTACACCCTCCAATCCAAAGCACTGGAAGTAAACGGTTCAGTAACAGAGTTGGAAAAGGAGCAGATTGAGAGGAATTGGTTAAAACTGATTCATTGTGCCAACTCAGACAGTGAGACAGTGTAGAGCTGAGTAGCAAACAGAGGGAGCCAGTGAATCTCAGTGTTCAGAGAGGGATTGCATTGCAATGAGAAAAACATAATTAGTAAAATAAAACTGAAAAATACTATACAAGCACATGCCATTGGGGGGTATATATATATATATATATTCCTTTTTCACAGCAAACATTTTGACATGTTGAGTTGTCGTAGTAGGGAAAAGCACAGGTCATCAAAGATGTCTCTGTTCTATTCAGCATGCACAATACCAGAACCTTGAAACTGAAGCAGCTGCATGGAGTTCAGCCATCATTCATTTCATTATTTACACCTGGTTCTTTATGGTCTATCAATCAGTCATGTGACTTATAAATCATCATAACATCCTCAACTACGGCAAGCTCATTTCACATTTAATCAGTAGTGCTGACTATAGCCATTCAGTGTTCACTAGTGGAAATTACATTTTGATAGGGCGATGCTGCTGGTCTCTCATCGCCCTGAAGGGGATTCTTTCACAACAATGACCCGCTAGCTGTACATTATCACGCTTATTACATGGCTACTGTACTTACTGAAGAAATCAATATTTTGACACAAAAACGGTCCGCCAGAGTCTGACATCAGAGCTGCGACCAACGGTCTGTTATACATAGAAACGGTCTGTTATACATAGCAACGGTCTGTTATACATAGCAACGGTCTGCTACACTTAGCAACGGTCTGTTATAAAGAAATTACAGACCACAAAACGCCATGGTTGACCAATCAGAATCGAGTATTCAGCACAGCCGTGTAATAATTTAAGATATATCTGTAAAACAATTTTGACATGTCACAAATATATTTTCACATGTAGAAATTACATTTGGACTAGTCAAAACTGATTTACAGATAATTAATTATAGATATCAGTAAATCCTTTTTCACTAATAAGAACAACAATTATCCATTATCTGTAGCTGTTTATCCTATTCAGGGTTGCGGGGGGGCTGGAGCTGATCCCAGCTGACATTAGGCAAAGTCGTGGGGTACTCCCTGGGTAGGTCTCCAGCCTATCACAGGGCTGATACATAGAGACAGACAACCATTCACCCTCACATTCACACCTACAGGACATATAGAGTTAACAATGAACCTAACCTGCATGTCTTTGGACTGTGGGAGGAAGCCGGAGAAGCTGGAGAAAACCCACGCTAACACGGGAAGAACATGCAAACTCCACACAGAAGGACCCCAAGCTGGATTCGAACCTGCGACCCTCTTGTTGTGAGATGAAAATGCCAACAACTGCACCACCTTGCAGCACGACGATAGATGTCTACAATTGAAAAGTCGCTAAATCTAGTCTATTACATATGTCATCGAAGATATCTACAATGACATTTTGATTGGTGGAAATACCTTGTTTTATTACCTCCGCCAAGACCGAAGGCCAAGGAAGGAGGTTATGTTTTCACCGGCGTTGGTTTGTTGGTTTGTTGGTTTGTTGGTTTGTCCGTTTGGAGGATTACTCCAAAAGTCCGCGATGGTTTTGAATTAAAGTTTTTGGAGGGGTGGGGTGTGGCACAATGAACAATCCATTCAATTTTGGTGGCGATTCGGATCATGATCCGGCTTTGGGAATTTTTTTTAGAACTCCGCTCAGCCTGTGCATTAACACCACAGGCTTTAAGAGATGTGCAGTGTAACTGATGCATCATGAACGTGGATGGGGGAGGGGGCACCTGTAAAATCTGCGTTTTTTCACATTAAACTCTGTGAAATTACAGTCGAGTTGGACCAAAGCACACTTGGTGATTGTTGGAAAGAGTAACGATGACGATTTGGTGAGTTTTATTTTGTTTCTGTCCAGTTTGGATGAAGTGTTTTACGATGCTCTGCTACGTACAGCTGATCTCAACATAAACAAAAATACACGTGGATGATGGCGCAAGCTGAACGGAAAGGGGGCGGGCCAATTGTACTCGGGCAGCTTGGCGGAGGTCTGTGCTCTCCAAGTGCGATTCTAGTATTTAATATTCAATGCTGACAAGTTATAAAAAGAATTGTAGATATCTCTGTAATAACTTTCACTTAATAACTTTCACTTTTCATCTAGCGCCATCATCAGGGTGAAATTGAAATGTGTCCTTTACTTTGGTACCTGTAACATTAACAGCATTCCCATTAGCCTCAGCTGAACTTTGTGTTCGTTGTGTCATTATTTCATGTCTGTCATTGTTTTATCTCTTACAGAAAGTTAAACAGTGCACATGCATCTTCATGGGCAGAAAGCTGTATGCATAGTGGGACTAGGTGGGCATCAGGGTTTTATGGTGGGGGTTTTTCCTTATCCGATGAGAGGGTCACCCTGTAAAGGACAGAGGGTGTCGTATCCTTGTAAAGCCCCCCGAGGCACATTTGTGATTTTGGGCTATACAAATAAAATTGACTTGGCTTGACTTGACTAAAGCACATCAGAGACTGTGTTCCCATGTATGTGTCTCCTGACACAATTTCAATTTCAGAGTCCCAGTCATGTCATTAAATGCTCTGTTTGTGCCAGCTTTTTTGTAAAGTCACAGGCAATTGAGTTAAATAAATGATGTACAAGATTACATCAAATACTTTGAGTGGTTGCCATGAAAAGGGTTTCAAATTAAATTCTTTGGCGTTGTTCCAGGAACTTTCCTTTGCCCACTTCTCCTTTTACACTCGTATGTGATGTGAGTGCCATTTTTTCCTCTGAACTAATCCCCTCTGAGCCTCTTCGCTCTAAGATTTACTGATCTCAAGGTCGAGGTCTCAACCTCCAAAACACCTTGAGAATCTGAAACCATGAAGCCACACACACACACACACACACACACACACACACACACACACACACACACACTAAACTTTTCTCTGACTGCCAATTAACTCAGCACAGTTTTGTTCCCCTTGGTGGTTGATATTTATTTCACTTCATATATGTCACAGACATGAATAAAGTAAATATTTATTTTTTAACCCAACACCTTCTGTTTCCCCTTTCAAAATAAAAGCCCTCAAGCATTTTGTTTTTGGTGGACAGAATTCCTTCATTTGTTAACACGAGGCTTTTATTCTGAAATATTTGCAGGACAGTGTTGTAGAACAGTGACTTGTAGAGCTTTTAATTGTGGATTATTACTATTATTTACAAATGAGCACACTCTTCTGAACCTTTCTCTGTCTAAATTAAATATAAATGATATTTATAATGAAATGAAATGGCCATTATGAAAGGCAAACTCTATGTAGAAAGTAATGGCTGGCAGTAGCCGCCCAGCAGCAGCAGAAACGCTGTCGGTGAGAGACGCAGCAATTCGGTGAGGCAGACACAACGCTCTGCTCAAACGCCCTGTGTGTCCCGGCGTTAGACTGGAACAAATGTTGCTCGTGAACATAACCCAGGAAGCAATTATGTTTCCACTATGATATATTTGGCGAACAGTACATGCACATATTTTGAAGGAGACACTGTTGGTTATTCAGACTGTGGCGTGTCACAGATGTTACGCATACAGTCCACTATCTGCTGAAAAATGATCAATAAATGAAACTTATTAGTCAAATAGGCTATTGTAAATAAATGTAAGAACGGAGTAATTCTGCCTTCCTTTGGGTATTTGGCTACCCCAGACAGACTCAAAGGTTCACCCCATCACCCCTGTGTGGGTTTGTCTGTGTTTTAGTACCCCCCACTACCATGCACCCACCATGCACACTCCACTGTCTGCCCTCTGTGCTCCCTGCTGTCCCATTCATTTTCATTTAGGCTCTGCATGCATCCACCAACTGTCACATGTCATCTTCCCCAGGCTGGTTGCAGGGTGTGTGTGTGTGTGTGTGTGTGTGTGTGAGAGAGAGAGAGAGGTTGACAAAGAGTGATGTGCAGCAAGGGCAAATGAATTGAATATGTCACCTAATGAAATACAGCAGTGACAAATGTATCAAGTGACCATGATGAAATGAAGTTTCAAGACGCTTGTTTCCTTGTGTGACAGTACACAGAGAGGTTATTCACATTGTGTGGTCATTTCTCCTCTACCAGTGGTGTAGTGGTACCTGAAGAAGTAGATAGCCTTCTCTGAGTTTAAAACCCATATTCTTTTTAAAGCGTCCGTCCAGCAAAGAATAAAGGCTCAGTGTTAAACAGTGACATGTAAGACTACACACTGTTGCCTCAATGTGGCATCGCAAGGTTGTCTGTAACTCTGAAAATGTTTGTTTGAGTAGATCGCTTCATCTTTCCTATTCATTTCATGAATTAAATATTCCAAAGGCCATATTTTGTTGTATTATTTGAGGTGAACCAACACGGCTGGTAGGAGAGGGAGGATCTCGGTTCTGATGACCAACCAATCAGAGACATTTCAGCCACTACTTACATGATGATAATGTCTTTACTGGGTGTTTCTGCATTTATTCACATGTGACTGCATTAGCTACTCATGTGCTGGACTGTCAGGACACTACTGAATGATGCACAGCAGAGGGGATATAGAAGTGGCTATACACAATGTTGACTGGAAAACAAGTCGGTATACTCTGTATACTTGTGTATGCTGCATATACTACCAGGGAAGAGAGTAAAGACTACTGGCTGACATTTGTCCCACCAAAGAGCTGAATTTCATTCACTGCACTGCAAGAATTTGACCAGTTATATTCTTAACTGCATGGTGATACTGTAACAGTTTGTTTCAGAGTCACTTCACAGCTACTGATGGTCTCTTCACTGCTGTGTCCTACAACACTTCAAATGGTCAAGTCAAGTCAGATTTATTTCTATAGCGCATTTAAAACAACATGAGCTGACCAAAGTGCTTTACAGATATAGACAGAATAAAAACCGGTCAGCAGAGAAGTAAGCAAAATCACACATATCAACAGATACTGTAGAGACCAAGACAAAAAGTAAAAGACTGTTATGAGCATTATAAAAGGCCAATTAGTATTTCAAGTGCATTCAAAAGCCAAAGACAAGAGGTTGGACTTGAGCTGTGCTTTGAAAGACTCCGTAGAGGGAGCAGATCTGATGCGGTTGGGCAGTTTGGAAGACCTGAGTGACCTAGGTGTGGTATAGGGAGTTAAAAGGGCCGATAGGTAGGAGGGAGCTGATCCATGAAGGGCTTTATAGACAAATAATAAAGTCATAAAATGAAGTCTAAAAGTGACCGGGAGCCAGTGGAGGGAAGCAAGTACGGGGGGAAATGTGCTCATGTTTCCGGGAACCAGTTAAAAACCTTGCAGCAGCGTTCTGCACATACTGCAGACGTGACAGTGAAGACTGGCTGACTCCCATGTAGAGGGAGTTACAGTAGTCAAGGCCAGTGGTAATAAAAGCATGGATTACTTTTTCACAGTCTTGGGAAGATAAAAAGGATTTTACTTTTGCGAGGCTTCGCAGTTGGAAGAAGCTGCCTCTCACCACGGAGTTTATCTGTTTATCAAACTTAAAAGCAGAAATATTGACCCCTGAGAAAATGTTGTCCCTGAAGACATCCTAAAACTATGTATTCAGAATGTTTTCACATACCCAACACCTCGAAGTGAAGGATCTGAAATGAGAGACACAGGTGAGTATACAAAAATGTAACAGGAAATACTAACTGCAAACTGGAAACAAGGACCTTAATCAGGAGACTGGGATGTCACATAATGTATAGGAAATTCTGCTAGGTCTTGCTTTGCATGGTAATGTACCCTGTATCTGTGAAGGCTATATTGAGTTTGTTTTAATGTCCACCTGATGAATGGTGGAGGCTTTTACATGGTGTGCTTTATGAGTGATTTATTTTCTGTCTCACACACTTTATTGAGCTGTCATCTTGTCCATTTCATTTGATTGATGGTTAGTAAGCAAAGTTCTATATGTCACGATGTTTACTGTTGGATAAACTATAACTTTGTATTCCAATAAAGGAGAGGCATTGAGAAAGAGGAGGGGAACACTGAGACAGCAGCAAAAATTTTGCATTTCGCTCCTCTTAATACTCCCTCAGTACCGTCTGTTCCTGTCAGTCTTTCACCCGGTGTCTCTGTCCTGGCCAAAATGTCCTCTGAGCTCCACAATGTTTATTATAATAGCCTGAGGCTGTGGCGAGCAACGTGATGTGACAGAGATGGTTCGGGTTCAAAACTGAAGTTGAAAAATAATGTACGTAGTCTCAGACAACAATTTCCTCTGAGGAAAACTCTCTACAGGACTCCCAAACGGTCAGTGCGTCATGAAGGGGATATTCCTGTGATTAAAGGGGGAGAAAGTAATGTGATAAGTCATGACTGTCACAGCCTCTAATGCAACCCCCCCCCGCTCCTCCCCGGGGAAATATGGTCACCCTACCTATTTAGGTAGCTGGATGACAGACAACCGAAGAATAATCATAGAATAATGACATATGTTTCGAAATTCGACAGATTCCATCTTATAACAATGTCCACACATCCTTAAACTTCGAGATTGTGTAACTCAGGAATCTTATGCCCCAAAAGTGTTATATTAGGAAAGATATAAAAGCATTCTCTCTAAAAGCATACTCTGGTTGGACAATTGGGTAGATTACCGACCCTTTACACAGTAATTAATACTAATAATAATGACTGTGTGTCATTTGGATTTTCCATAAACCACATCAGTGAGCCAGCATGGACAATACCAGGACCATTACTAAGGTTATCATTCCATCTATGCCTTTCCTATGGTATGACAAAGTATCCTGTGCAATGAAAAAATGTCACTTTGCATAACTTTTCCAGGCATCTGTTAAGTCAGTCTCATATCCAAGGGTGAAACTCATCGCCATCATTGGCACCTTGTATTGATAAGTCCAGTCCACCATTGTTGATGTTTTACAGTATATCATACTCCCAGGTGGTGAATGACAGACAGGCCAGACTCTGACTCCCCTAAGGCTGCGTCCATCTGTTGCTCAGAGCAACACGATCAATACTGCTGATGTTAATGACGGCTAAAAGCCTGCTAAGAAACCTGAGAGGCTCTTTCAGCCCGAGGCCAGCGCTGTCACCCTGGTGGGCTATCAGTCGTCACACCAGTCAACTGAAGAATAAGCCAAAGTTGATTGTGATGAACCATACATGCAAGTCAGAACAACTTGAGTTTTATTCCTTTATTCACCAAAGTGACGATTGACCAGAAGTACAAGTTCTGGTCTTCTAAAAATTACGTTCCCATATTATGAAACTGCATTTACATTTCCAGGGAGCATATTTTTTCCGTATATATATATTTACGTTTGTTGTTGATGTATCACATGTTTAATCAGAGTCCACGTGGGGAGAAGGACGTGATGGCTGGTTGGTCAAACACCGGACTTTCACCCAGGTGACCACTGTTCTTGTCCCGTGCGAAACCAAACGTATAAATGTTTTAACCCAAAACATGATCTTTTACTAAGCCTAACCAAGTAGTTTTGTTGCCTACACCCAACCAAGTAGTTTTGTTGCCTACACCTAACCAAGTAGTTTTGTTGCCTAAACCTAACCAAGTAGTCTTGTTGCCTAAACCTAACCAAGTAGTTTTGTTGCCTAAACCTAACCAAGTAGTCTTGTTGCCTAAACCTAACTAAGTAGTTTTGTTGCCTAAAACCTAACCGAGTAGTCTTGTTGCCTAAACCTAACCAAGTAGTTTTGTTATCTAAACCTAACCAAGTAGTTGTGTTGCCTAAACCTAACCAAGTAGTTTTGTTGCCTATACCTAACCAAGTAGTTGTGTTGCCTAAACCTAACCAAGTAGTTTTGTTGCCTAAGCCTAACCAAGTAGTTTTGTTGCCTAAACCTAACCAAGTAGTTTTGTTGCCTAAGCCTAACCAAGTAGTTTTGTTGCCTAAACCTAACCAAGTAATCTTGTTGCCTAAACCTAACCAAGTAGTCTTGTTGCCTAAACCTAACCAAGTAGTCTTGTTGCCTAAGACTAACCAAGTAGTTTTGTTGCCTAAACCTAACCAAGTAGTCTTGTTGCCTAAACCTAACCACGTAGTTTTGTTGCCTAAACCTAACCAAGTAGTCTTGTTGCCTAAACCTAACCAAGTAGTCTTGTTGCCCTCACCAAGTAGTCTTGTGTGTAATCTTAAACGTAATTGAGTTTTGAAACCGCAAAAACACCACAAGCGGTTAAAACACAATTACACTAATATACACATATATAAAAAGGGTTGATACTAAACATATTTTTGGTTCGGAAACATCGAGATTCAACATATCCATGGTTTGTAGAAACATTAAACATTTTAATGAAAGTTAAACAGTTAAGATAAACATTTTATTCTGGTGACTGGGATGCTTCATCACAATGACTGCGTTTAAGTCAGAGAAATAAACCCCTATTCTATTAGAAAAGTTCTATAAAAATAAAAAATTTGAAGAGTTTTTTTTCAACAGGAATATTCATAATCCATCAAGACTGCTGTTGTCTATTATAATAAGGGTGTACTTGCTGTCAAAAGAGGTCAAAATTCGAATTAACCGTTATAATTTGGGGGGCAGCAGAGTCTTTGGGGAGTTGTCAAATATCCAGACACCTTTTTCAAAATTAGTTATTATTTTTGTCAAAAACAGAAACTAATTTCTGTTACTCTGATGTAACCATCAATGCTAAGGTTTCAAATGTACAAGAAAGGCATTACCACACATGGCTGTGAGGGAAAAGTGACACCCATCACTCACTTCCAAGGTGAGTGATGTATCCAATGACAAGGCACATTGTGTATGTATCTTGTCGCCTTCTAGTAAACAAATAAAACAGACTTATTATAGATGCATGTATGCACCGTGTGAGCATAATAATACTGAGGGTATTCAGTCCCTTGCTCAGGGCAGAGGGCCAGAGGACGAGGCAGCACCCAATCAAATGAACTTTGTCATTTCAATTTACAGGTGCCCTGAGGAGTTTTCTCGTAAACAAAATGAAGTTTACATTCAGAGTTTCTCACCAAAATGCATTGTGTGTATCCTGAAGGCCTAACAAACAAATGCATTTCCTTTCTCGTATAACTTTTGCAAAGCCGACTTTTAAAGAATATTTTGTGGCTTGAATTGTAAACATCATGTTTGCTTGCTAAGAGGCTTCCTTACCTTTTGCAGGCTATATTTCCTGGCGTGTTACAGCTTCCACTAAATGGACTAGGATGAGGAATGTGAGACAGAAGCTTTTGCCCCAGGACCTGCTGGTACTGGAAGTGGTTTTTGAACATTTTCTTCTATTAGTATCCTCAATGGCCTCAACATACAGCAGGAACACTGGGGTCTCCTGAATAATGTAAAAATGACCAATATTTATGTTATGGCCATAGGCTTTCATTATTTCAACTTCAATTCTGAGAAATCCGGGGAGGGGTGGGGGGAGGGGGTTTCAGTCAGTTTGTATGATTGTGTGCCTTAGCTGCCATTACTGCAGGAGAAAAAGTCAGTCTGAAAAATGCAGAATGCTTCAGCATAGTTGCTGAAATCACACTGACCCAGACTAAAGTGAACTGATTTAAGCTAGATCATCTTTTGCTACGGCCTTGGAAGGAGGTTTTGTTTTCACCAGCGTTGGTTTGTTTGTTTGTCTGTCTGTCTGTCTGTCTGTCTGTCTGTCTGTTAGCAGGATTACACCAAAAGTTTGTGATGGATTTGAATGAAATGTTTTGGAGGGGTGGAGTATAGCACAATGAATAATCCATTTGATTTTGGTGGCGATCCGGATCCTGATCCGGATTCAGGAATTTTTTTAAGAATTCCGATCAGCCTGATCATTAAAGTGGCAGTACGCAGTATATTTTTATTTAAATTCCATAATAACCTTTCAGCATATTGTAATTCAAGTGTTCTGAGAGATAACTAGACTTCTACACCTCCTCATGGCTCTGTTTTCAGGCTTTAGAACATCTAACACATGATGGGAGATTTTGACCAATCACAGGTCATTTCATTGAGAGAGAGCGCTCCTATTGGCTGTGCTCCGGTCATGTGACCGGAACTTGCCGTTCCTTCAACAGATTTTACAATGGCGGCGGCGTCACAAACGTTCTCATTTTACAGCTAAACTGTGCACTACAAGATGATTCTGAAAACATCTGAGGAGAGAAATAGTCATTAACGTAACAGAATATTAATTCATATTTGATCAGCGCTGCCTAGTTTGACCGTTTGGTCGGAGTTTGTGAGTGATTGACAGCCGGCTCTCATAGACAGCAGATGGACAGCAGACCTCAGATCAGCTCTTACTGCTTTTTTCAGGTTATCTGTTTTATGTACTACTGTCACCATACAACGACCGTTTTATAAAAATAACTTTCTTTAATTACATTTGCTCCAATCTCACCTACTTCAGCTTTAAGACCACAGGGTAGAACACATGCGCAGTGTAACTGATGACGCGTGACCCCGCCTTCTTCTTCTTTATGAGAGCAGACAGATACGTGTGTGGATGTGTTTGGACTGTCCGTCCGCGGTGAGAAAGAACAAAGCGGTAGATGACGGGATGAGAGACAACGTAGTGTAACGTTATACAGACATAACAAGGCTGCTGAATGAGAGAGGCACCCACCGATACATTACACACCGTGTTAATAACAAGCCGACCACCTCAAGGTACCGCCAGCTGGGAGCTGTGATCTGTTTTTAAAGTCACATACCTTGGAGGAGGTCTGCGCTCTTTGAGTGCCATTCTAGTTGGAATTATTATTGTTGTACCTTTGCCTTCTTATCAAAGAACCAGATACTTTCTAAAGCAGTTGCACATCTTTTTGTATGGGTGACTCAATCAGAACCCGTTGAGCATGGCTTTTTCAAGGCAATCAATTTATCTTCTTCTTGACTTCTCTGTGCTTCTGAAACAGCATTCAGACCAACATATACCCACTGGTGCAAAGATCCCAAATCACTGAGAACAGTTCACATAATCCCGTTTCCACACCCCCGCCTCTCCCTGCTGTCTCGGCATGTTGTAAACAACATACAGGAACAGGCATATGGCAGCTGTATCTTCATAAACACATTTCCTTCTGGTCCCAAGAGAAGCTCTCAGCGCTTCATCACCATCCTAACCAACTGTCAGGCCTCATGGCTTCTCTGCAGGGCTGTTTGGGATTCACAGATGTGCTGCGTTGTGTGAGGTGTTTATATGACGCATCCTGCAGGTGTAACAGGAACTACAGCTTCATGTTGTGCAGTGTCGCATTGCAAAAAGCCATTTCACAACTTCTGTTCCTTTGCACCTGGCAGACAACATGTACACAGATATGTCAACTGAAACTGATCTGCACCATATTTGCTGCCATACACGAGAATACATTGAAAACACTGATGAACTGATGGATTCATTCTATTTTTACGACTATTTTATTATGTATTTTTATGAATTTGCGATAGAGCTATAACTCTCTACGCAGTCCCACTCCCTATTAGGAAAACTACAATAGAGCCTCATGCATGTATATCAGAGCCTGATATCTGTTCTTCCTCTGTGCCATAGAGCTCCATTAAAAACACACTAGTGAGCCTCACTGTTGCACTGGGCGACATGTTCCGACATTACCATGAACACACACTGTGGTTTAGTTTGACTCAATCCCACGTACACCTGGAAATTATCACTGGAGCACCAAATGTGGATTGTGCAAAACAGTCGCCTACAAATGCACTATTAATTATTGACAGTTTCTTGAACCCTACCAGCTGTTTTAGAAAGTTACTGTGTAAAGATGATCAGAAAGTGTTGAGAGACGGAGTAGACACACAGAATAATGCCAGCCTAATTCTTTAAATACAGAAAAAGTAATCACGTTCTGTCTTGTGTCATTGTTGACTTTTTCCAAATTTAAAGGGACTCTATGTAAGAATCAGAAATGTCTTGTTAACAGCGACACCTGTGGCTGCTAAGTCAACGAAAGTCAGCGTCCTGTTGCTCGCGCTTGTGCTCGCTCTACATAGACATGAACGAGCATCGATCAAAACAGTGAGGCGACACACGTCAGCTAAAACCACAACATCACTCTATATTTCAGCTGCTCGTCAGTAATGTTAGCTGACCAGACCAAGGTCTCTCCATGAATCAGTGCTGATACTGTGTTTCCTGCTTCAGCCTCCCGTCTTCTGCAGTGTGTAGTGTGCTCGCATGCACGTGAGAGATGGAGTGATAGAGAACGAGCGCGGTGTGTGAGTAAAGGCAGGCAGAGGAGCAGAGTACAGCGTCAACTCCGGCCCTGGAGACCAAAGCTACGGTCTCCCTTGAGGCTGGAGCAGGACGAGTTAACACTGTTTTGCAAGACGGGCTTCACTAGATAGAACTTTGCGGTTTTGGTGCTTCCGTGTGGTTTGTGTTGGAACAGCGTAGCCACACATTGGGAAGTTACAAACAGTACCTTTAACTCACACAACAATCTTTTCATTAACCATAAAAGCTTTTATCATACCTTATTTGCCATTAGTGGATATCATAGAGAAAACATTCACACGAACGTTTAGTGTGAACTTTTTGCAATTTTGCAGATACATTCATGAAAAACATTTTCTTATTATGTTGATTTAAAAGAATATTTTGGGTTGTGTGAATGGAAAAATGAAGACCAAAGGTGGATAGCTTTTTTTGAACATATGCAGTGGTCAGCAGCTTTTAATGGAACGACTGAGCCGTCGTGTTCGTCATCAACATCTATCTTGTGTACTGGTTATATAATGTAACAGCATTTTACGCTGTGCCATGTGGTGACAAACTGTACAGCCAGATATGCAGTTCTCTCTTCCTTGAACAACTCCGAGAAATGGTTGAAATATCTTTGTCTGAGTTGTATTTTTTATGTTAAGCCTTATGTAAGTGTTAAGTTATTTATCAAGGTAAAGACCTTCACAGTTTTCCTGCTTTAGAAAGGAGACAAGGACAAACGCCTCAAGCTGCTGGAGGCAATAGAACGTTAGTTTAGAGTTTATAGCATATCGTTCACAGATGAGGAGGAACGTCACTCATCCAACACTGGCCACATCATTTATTTCTCTTGGTGCAAATATATATTTTAGCCCTATTTTTTTACTTGCCGAATGGTTTGTGAGCCTTTGCGTCTTGTCTCCACCCCTGACAGTAAAGAGATATTCTGCCAATTCACAATTTACTTTTGGCCAGATAACAACGTAATCCACTTTTTGCTCTTAGTTTCTGTCTTCCATTGTCCCAAGTAGTCTTTTGGCATTGTTTAATAATTAGGTTAAGTGGAGTTTGTGCTTGGAAAGCAGCTGGACTGATAAGCTGCGTTTCTCTGTGCTCTCGGGTTTGGAGGGCGGAGGCTGCCTCAGGAGACAGATATCAGGCGGTCCCAAATATTTTGTGCCTGTTTGTGGATATTAATTATGTATAAATATCAGACTAATCCTTCCCTGCCTGCCTCTTCCGGTGTTTCCCTTTTGATGTGGAGGAGACAGAGTTCGGTATGTTTGGCTTCACTGAATTCACAGTGGTACAAATGACAAACTGTAGAGAGAGCAGATCCTCCATGTGTGTGTGTTGGGTGGAGAATGGGCCCTTGTAAATGATTCAGATTGCCATAGCGTTCAAAGAAGAACTCACATCAAACTTTAAACAGTGCCATTTCATACACTGTATATGCCTCTTTTTCTTTTTTGGTAGTAGTCAGTAACAATCTATAACAAATGTATATTTTCACTCTAAATAAACTATAAAAACTATGAATAAAGTATGAAAAAAACTATTGAATTCAATGAATAATTTCTCATTTTCTTTGGTATTTTTTTTCATATACTGATATGACATGATGATTGCTGAATAATATGTATGATATGATGTTGATGTTGTCCAATGTGAAGTCTCTATTTTGTGATTTGATGATATAGCTACGGTAGTGTACGCGCAACATCTGTCAAGACTGACAAGCTGAGCACATCTGTAAGCCCAGCGAGCAGTCATGTCTTTCAAGCATAAAAGCGGCAGTAAGAAAAGTCAAGAGAGAAAAGAACAGGAGGAGACGGTAACAAAGCTCTAAATTAGATTCTTTTGGCTTGTGTGTGTGTGTGTAAGTTTCATTACCTGTCGTGCACTGGGGTCCGTCATAACGACCTTACGCCGCTGGTTGTGTACGTGGCAGCCAAAAGAATGAAGTCTTTAGTGATGAGAAAGATGCAAAAGAGCTAATCTGACAATGTAGCAATAGAACTGCATTTCAAATGCATGTATACATCTTTTCACACATCTCCTCTGTACCAATAGCATGAATGTTAACCCCATATACGGATCTTATGATGCTGTGAAAACCAGAGTGAATAATCCAGGTTAAAGCTGAAGTAGGCGAGATTGGAGAAAATATGAATCAAAAAAGATATTTTTATAAAACTCCATAAAAGCTGCATCTAACACACGCAAAAGCCGACTTTAAGGGCAAGCACAATTTTCCTACGGATACCCAGTTTCATCTTTTAATACTGTCTATTAAGTCAACAGCACTGTGGCCTTTAAAGCTGAAGTAGGCGAGATTGGAGCAAATATGATTAAAAAAAGCTATTTTTATATCGCTATATCGTGACAGTAGTACATGAAACAGGTAACCTGAAAAAAATCACGTTCCTCCTTGTCCTCCGGTGCTCCTAACGGCATCTGCAAGATTTCACAGACCGGAGGAAAACAAGCAGTAAGAGCTGATCTGAGGTCTGCTGTCCATCTGCTGTCTATGATAGAAATAAAACCCATTTTGGCGTATCAGTGGCATGTTATCAATACAAAGTCAGACGACAGACGCTCCAAACTAACCATGAATGCATCCATACGGAGTCTCAGCTCAGCGTAGCAGGTGTCATATTTCAACCACTTCTTTTAATTTTGCTTAATGAAGTTTGACAAAAACAAGTAAATAGATTTTTTGACAGTTACCTCTTTTTCTCATAAGGCAAGAGCCTAGAAGACGTTCAACTAGGCAGTAAAGAATGTTAGATAAAAACCGCACGCCACAAAGTGCTGTCTCATTTGTATTTCTACCGTTTCAAGCCCTCGCAGCCTCTCACACTCACACACCAGGTGACGTCAGTCAAGTCCCTGAGGGTTCAGGGCTTAAGGCCTTGGGGGGGCAGTGGGATTGGGCCATACAGTAGCACATACACTTAAAGGTAGCATCTTAATAAAGATCAGCCTTTTGGAACAGTCAAATGGGTCATTTTGAACTTGGAGTTAGAACACTGATGTTACAGCTTTATGCAAGATTTGATTGGCTGTATCGATATAAGGCCTCCATCTATATGGATGTATACAGAGTGGCGTTCCTTAGCGTTGACTTAGTACAACTAGGGGGCGCCATCATGAAACCAAAAAATAAATAATATCAATTTCTGCCTTTTGCTTTCTGATTTTTTTTTCCTCAAAGAACACACAACAAGTGATTTACAGAGCAGATATGTTGCTATAGCAGACAAAAAAAATGCTATTTAGAAGACAGAAATGGAATGAGTGGTGCTGCTTCAAGAAGAGTTCAGTTCCGTGGTGATGTCCTATAAGACAGAAGACACCCTGTCTGTCCATTGACTAGAGTGCATATTGATTTCCTGTACGGAGTGACAGAGACGGGGACTTGAGTCATTCCCGGTCCGTGTGCAGATGGTCTGCAGTGTAACCTTACTCTGATTAATACACGATGTGGATCTGTCAGTCAAATACGCTGATTAAATTATGACAGAGTTTCTGTCGCAAAACTAACACATGGCAGACACCCCACCTCCATCCTGG
>CAKAOH010030006.1:0-17308 GCA_916701665.1 Sebastiscus tertius | reverse complement strand
TCTATCTCTCTATCTATCCCCCCAGCCGGTCTCGGCAGATGGCTGCCCGCCCTGCGCCCGGTTCTGCTCCAGGTTTCTTCCCTGTATTAGGGGAGTTTTTCCTGGCCACAGTGCGCTTGGTGGATACTGTTGGGTCTCTAAACTATGGTGTACGGTCATAGACCTGCTCTATACATAAAGCGTCTTGAGATAACTTCTGTTGTGATTTGACGCTATACAAAAATAAATTGATTTGATTTGATTTGATTTGATCTGTGTTTGTCTCTGAAGATAACTCTTCCCAACACTAACTCATTTCCCAGAAAGCAAAAGTTGTTCATTCAACATTGTTTTATAGGTCATAAAGGTTGATATATGGCTTTAAAACAATAGTTTTAGTAGTTTTAATAGTCAGTTTATATGTTGAATAAAGTGACATTGAATCAACAGTACTTAAGGGTAATGGTTTTAGCACTGGAATACTGACAGTTGTTTTTTTCCTGCACATTTTATGATTAGTTTTGCTGTATTTCTATACCGCTCTTCAAAATCAATAAACAGATGTGTTTTGTTTTTTTTAAAAAGAAAGAAATACTATAATTTAATCAATGCTGTTTTAATGTACCTACTGCCAACTTTTCCACCAAAATATTTTAAAAGAAATGAGGACTGAGGAACAATCATTGTCGCGGGTTGTTATGATGAATATAACAACTAAATATTTTATATGTAATGAGGAAAACATGTGGATATTGTTTCTGGAGGTAAATGGAAACAGAGTCAGTCCCTCCCCTGTAGAAAACATGTTCTATTCAACTGGTCCAACTGGGGAGAAGGGCTATACTATATCCTTTTATACCATGGTCTGGGTGAATACTCGATTCTGATTGGCTGCACGGTGTCCATTAATTCCTGGTAATGGACACCTTCTAAGTAGTTCTGGTGAAACTGTAAATTAATGCGTTGGCTACAAAAACATCTGAATATCTGATTTCCAACACTGAGTGGAACATTTGTTCTTCAGTGTCTCATCCTCTGAAACCTTACTTCATGCTAGGTTGACTCATAGCTGCCAACTGTTCCATTGACTGTAGCCTAATATTTGTAATATCTGATGGTGATGTGGTGGGGAGCAAGCAAACAATAGGCTTGTTTGCTCAGTAAAGAAAAAGAAATGCATGTAAGCAGTAAGATCTTTGTTAATGTTCGGGTAAGAAGATTTTTTATTGCACACATCTGAACCAGTGCCAATATCCTGTTGTCTTTTCAGTTTGTCTTATGTTTTAATAGTTAGCTAAATTAACTGTTGTGATGCTAAAACATGATGCCGGCTAGCATTATCCATTAGCGTGTCTGATATTAATATGCGGTCTCATTGGCATCAGCAACCAGGCTTCCACTAGCACTACAAGCAAGTACTGACAGGTAATGCCAGCAGAAGGTAAGCAGCAAACTTAAAGAAAAAATATTAATAATCTTAATCTAAAATGTATTGCAGTTAGCTGTACTAATACATGTCACTTTTGTTGGTTTTGCTAGTACTGTAAAGTTATAAACAGTATGTCCTTCCTTTTCAGGATTCATGTGAACAGTATGTTCTGCTGACGCCTCCATTGAGACTGCTGGGAGATTCATAACTTACATCTGACTTAGTTTAAAATGTTGAAAGTGAAAATAAATGTTTCACAGTATTGTATTTTGGAAAGCTGCTTAAAATGTTATTTAGTATAATTACAGTTGAATGAAATGCCAGAATCAGGCCACCATTTTTCACCAGCTGCACTGGCTGCATGCAGGAGATACTTTAGTCTACCGGAGTTACTGTGTTGACTAAGTCAAAGTTCAGCCCTAGTTATGTTTGAGGCTGCAGTTGTTGGTATTCTTAAATGGGATTTTATTACACCACCCAATCAACCATCCAACCAATCAACCAATCAACCAACCAACCAACCAACCAACCAACCAACAACCAACCACCCGACCAACTAACCAACCAACCAACCAACCTACCAACCAACCAACCACCCAACCACCCACCCTACCAACAAACCAAGCAACCAAGCAACCAAGCAACCAACCAACCACACAACCACCCAACCAACCAACCTACCAACCAACCAACCAACCAACCAACCAACCAACCAATCAATCTACCACCCAACCAACCACCCAACCAACCAACCAACCAACCACCACCTAGCCTCCTCTCCAATCCTCAAGGTTTTTAAAATGTGAGAAAACAAAGAAATGAAGAATGCTGGGTTACTGTAGTACTATAGTAGTGCAATGTCATGCCTGGTTTCTTGTAGTTCATGTAGTTCATGTAGTTCATCTATCTATCTATCTATCTATCTATCTATCTATCTATCTATCTATCTATCTATCTATCTATCTATCTATCTATCTATCCACCCACCTATCTATCTATCTATCTATCTATCTATCTATCTATCTATCTATCTATCTATCTATCTATCTATCTATCTATCTATCTATCTATCTATCTACCCACCCACCCACTATCTACCTACCCACCCACCCACCCATCTATCTATCTATCTATCTATCTACCTACCCACCCACCCACCTATCTATCTATCTATCTATCTACCTATCTGTCTGTCTGTCTGTCTGTCTGTCTGTCTCTAGAATGTCCTCATACACAGATTCACATACTTTCACATTCCTTGGAATGTGACACCTAAAACCATGTAACCACAGCTGGTATTATACGTCATCACTCATATGAAACCACACACACACACATACACTCACACTAGGGGATGTTTGCTATGTAGCTACTCACCGGTGTCTGTCATGGCTGCTGGTCGACAGGCTCTCTGCTGGCTGGCTCACTGCCTCTGCCTGTTAGCACTTTGTGTGTGTGTGTGTGTGTGTGTGTGTATGTGTGTGTGTGTGTGTGTGTGTGTGCGAGTGTGTGTGTGTGTCTGTGTGTGTGTGTGTGTCTGTGCAAACGTGTGAGTGTGGCTAGCAGAGGAGCTACCCTCCCTTCTTAAGGTCAGGTGTACCCCGACTCTGTCTCTCACTCTGTCTGTCTGTTTCTCTCTCCTCCTTTCTCTCGCTCCCTCAATCCTATTATCTGACACTCTCTCTCTCTCTCTCCCCCTCCTCCTCCTCCCTGCCGTCACTGCGCTTGCGTTCTCTCTCTCTGCTCATTTGCTGTCTGTTCCCACCATGGATGTGTTTTCCACCTCGCTGTTTCTCTCTCCTTATCTCTCTCTCTCTCTCTCTCTCTCATCTATTAGAACGTGTGACAACCAACAAATAATAATAATAAAAAGAATATTTTTTTCAAATGTTTTTGAATTCTAAATCATTAATAATAGTGCAGATTTTGGTGGCAGATTTTTCTAAATAATATCTAAAAGAGCTGACACACCATGAGACAGTGTTCCCGACGGAGATACCCCTGCTTGAATCAGAGCCGTGGGCAGGTCTCGGTCCTGGGGGAGGTCTCGGACCTGGGGCAGGTCTTGGATTGGCTATGGGCATCAGCCACATGGGGAGGCTGCTGGATAATGCCACTGGGGCGCAGAGGAAGCCCCCCCCCAGGACAACACTCGCCATTACTCTGTCAGTGGAGAGGCTTCATGAATGAGAAACAAGGAATGGGAGATTGGCGTAGCCCAGTTCCCACAATAATCAGCATATCCATCCTATGAAAATATGAAGACTTACCCATAGTAGCCTGCGTAAAGCCTGTGTGAAGACCCACCAGAAAATGGCTCTTCTCTCTACTACCCAGTGTCAGTGTTGTTAATAGCATTCCTAGGTAGGAAAAACAATGTAATGTGTGGCAGATATCACCATCGGGAGCTGAGTGCACACTGTCCTCATATGTTGGCGGTAGCCTCCCCATCAACCAACCACACATTACAAAGAATGGTGCAAAAGCAAATGTAGGATGCAAGTACTAAAATAAAAGCGAAAAGATGTGAAAGAATTAACAACAGGGCTTGGTTAGGGGAGAGCTCAGTGACACTGGAGGGTGACAAATTATAACGTTTTTATAATGCATGCAAGCTACCACCTGATTGGACAGTGAGTGCGAGGATCTGTCGCAATGTGTTGAGATGGAGCCTTGATGGGGTAAACCAATATGGAAGCCTGTTAGAGGTGCAATGTGAGGGAGGGGGTAGAGGGTACTGTATGTGAGACAGATTATTTGTAAGTGTAAGTGTACAATTATGTCTTATGCCAACACATTCTCATCCCAACTCAGCACATACCGGCCCTTTGTGTTATGCCCCTTGTCATCACCTTGGCATCACGCCCCTTGGCATTACTTTGGCATCACCTTGGCATCACTTTGGCATCACCTTGGCATCACACCCCTTGGCATGACTTTAATTTCTGCATCAGAACCTCTTAATAGGTTTAGGAAAGAACTACATGTTTGGATATAACTACTACGTTTGTGCAGTGAAAGTGACACTGAATGTTGGGTGTATGTGATGAGGGATTAGTCACACTCCTAATTGCTCCACAGTTTCACTTTTCAAAAACATCCATAAACAAGTTAAAAACCAACCAGCTCACAATTTAATACCTCCTCTTGTTGTCATAACATTCTTTGTGACCTGATTGATCAACGACGGTGAAACCTAAAACATTATTTCCCTCGACGCTGAAAAGGTGTTTGATCACTTTGAATGGGAATACCTATTTTCTGTCCTTAAGAAATTCAGCTTTGGGAAGAAATGTTGCTCTTGAATTTGTCCCAGGGTCAGCAGATCTCTACTTCAGAGATGTAAATGAAGTGGAGGACTTGCATTACCTAACTTTTTATATTATCACTGGGCAGCAGATATTCATAAATTCTTGTTCTGACTGCATGCTGCAGATGCCCATGGTGCCAATTAGAAGCTCAATCTCTGACCTCCTCTCCACACACATCCCTTCTGGGTCCTGTCGATATAAATCATCTATTTTACCCATCCTTAATAGATAACACATTGTCTCTCTGGAAAAAGAAAGGTGTAGAGACATTCCGAGACCTATTTGTAAATAACACTTTGACTAGCTTCCCCACCCTGGCCTCTAGATTCTCCTTACCTCCATCCCATCTTTTCTGTTACTTTCAAATTAGCCATTATGTCTCTACTGTCCCAACAGAGAGCAGCCATTTCCCACATGTATTCATTTATTTTGTTGCTGGATGTACTTTCTATAAACAAGAAAAGAACTGCTTGGCAACAGGAAAGCTGTGGTTTGAGCTCACTGAATAATGGTGGGATAGGACTATTGACAGGGTCCAAACTACCATTTCTTGTGCCTGTCTCTGGCTCATACAATTAGAAGTTTTACATAGATTACATTTCTCCAAGTCCAGGCTTTCCAAAAATATATCCAAATGTAATTGACATGTGTGATAGATGTAGTGTCTCCCCCTGTGACTTCAGTCATATGTTTTACTGCCACTTACTACACTGCCAACACGTTTATTTTATTCATTCACTCTCTCACCTATTTATTTCATTTCTTTGCTCCGTTTCTGCCTTTATATCTATATGTCTTGTTATCCTTATAATTAGTATTGGCTATATTATATAGTATTCTGTATATCAGTGACTGTTTCGTCATCCGTAATATGTGGAGTTTGTGGAGGCTCACTTTCACCCTACCTATGCCAATTGGGGCTTCTAACACATGGGACATATATTTTTTATTTATTATTTTATATCTGTTCATTTATTTAAAGTAATTTGATACTGTACCTGGAGGCTAGAGCTAGCCTCTTAGCAACCGTAGCCAGTCTGACTGATCGATAAGAGACATTTAGAGCCGACTAACCAAATAATACTTTTATTATTTTTAGCATGTTTAATAATAAAATGGAATAACATTAACATTAATAAAACTCCACATAGCGGAAAATTAACCAGGCATATATATGACAAATTATCTATTATTCAGCATAACTTCTTTGAAACGTTAAACGGTTATCATCGTGGTATAAGCCGTTTCTGCCGGCATAGATATGATAGATGTCGGGGTATTTTCTCATTAAAATCTATCGGATAGTCTGAAATGACAATGTTTGTGTATGTATTGATTATACCTGATAGTTTTATTGTAAATTCCAATATTGGCTGGAGTCTGCAGAGGCAGGTTCCTATATCTGCCACTCCTGATCAGCGGCATAAACCATTTTGTACCAGTTTACCACTCTGATTGATGGCATATGTCGTTTTCTACCGACATACTTAGTCTAGAGTCAACATCTGAAAATAAATAGCCTATAGTTGCAATAGACATGCCAGTAACAATATACTATCGCCTGTCTTCATAAGTAAGTATCAGTACAAACTTTTCAGAAACAGTGTCCAGATTCGAGCCATTGTTAGAATTTACAGTCCAACTATAGCCTATATACATATAGTACATACGATAAGACTATCTCAAGATAGACGATATACCCCGATGTTTATGCCAATATTTATGTTGGCACAGAATGGCATAAGCTGCTGCAGAGAGTGGTGACGTACTGTGAATTAATAAATGTAGATCCCCCTTCCTGGTAGATAGGCTATATACCTGCCTTTGCAGACCCGAGTCAATATTGGAATTTACAGTAAAACTATCAGGTGTAATCAATACATAAAAACATTTTCTTTTCAGACTATTCACAGATAGATTATAGGGGAGAAAATACCCGATGTCTATCATATCTATGCCGGTAGAAACAGCTTATTATTATGATAATAATTGGTTAATGTTAACGTTACTCATTCAAAGTATTTATGCTGAATAATAAATAATATGCCATACGTATGCCTGGTTAATGTTCTGAATTTGGAGTTTTATATAATGTGTGATTGCATGCTATTATTAAACATGCCAAAATAATACTCTCAAAAAGTACTTTCTGGTTAGATGGAGGAAGAGGAAAAGACAACCAGTCAGAGCTAATCTGGAGTCTGCCATCTCTGAGCAGCTGTCAATCGCTCACCAACTCTGATCAAACGGTCAAACGGCAGCGCTGATCAAATATGAATCACCGCCCACCAGCTGGAGCACAGCCAATAGGAACGCTCTCTCTCTCTGAAATGACCTGTGATTGGTCAAAGTCTCCCGTCATGGGCTAGATGTTCTAAAGCCTGAAAACGGAGCCATGAGGAGGAGCAGAAGTCTAGTTTTCTCTCAGAACACTTGAATTACAATATGCTGAAAGGTTATTATGGGATTTTTGCCCAATGATGCCAAAAGATTTCATTTATTTATATTTACACCACTATGTTGTTAAAGGGACTATTTGTAACTTTTTAATCGTATAAATGTAGTGGGTCGCCACACATGCGCGCTCGCATATGCGCGTTCGCGTGTGGCCGCTGCCTCGTCTCCTCTGCCTGCCTGCCTTCACTCAGACAGCGCGCGTTCTCGCTCAGCTCGCTCCACCTCTAGATGTGAACGCACGCTCACTCCACACTGCAGAAGAGTTAGTTTAGCTCTGAGAATATCTAGTGAATGTTCAGTGGACGTTTGTGCAGAAATAACTGCTGCAGCTCCTCCAGACCAACAGAGGTTTCCCGTGTCTTGTGAAGTCACGGAGCTCCTCAACGAGTAACGTTATTGTCTCGTTACCGACCGGGTGCCGGTGTCTCCCTGCTCTCTCTGGCTGAGGGCGGAGAGAGCAGGGAGACACGCCGCAGAGCTCTGCTGCATCAGCCTGCGCTGAGGCAGGAAAAGCCAACACTAAGAATCATGTTCATGGAGAGACCTTGGTCTGGTCAGCTAACATTACTGCCAAGCAGCTGAAATATAGAGTGATATTGTGCTTTTAGCTGACGTGTGTCGCCTCACTGTTTTGAGCGATGCTCGTTCAGGTATATTTAGAGCGAGCAAGCGCGAACTCGACGCTGACTTTCGTTGATTTCACGGCCGCAGGTGTCGCTGTTAAGAAGCATTTCTGAAAGTTACAAATAGTCCCTTTAATAAAGAATAAAAAAAATATCATGAGCCGGTGCTGGTATGGCAGTCTGACAGTGGCCGACCACTTTCAAGCAGCACTTGCCGTTAGGAAACAGTACATGCGTTCCGGCGGAACAGGGGCGGCATACCACTCCAGGGACATACTCTGCAGTATGACCCGTGATGCGCTCACTTACTGTTTTATGTAGTGATGTGCCTTTGAACGGGGATGCTGTAATCTAATAGTTAATGAGATATGAAATACGAGAATCAAGATGACACAAAGAGCAACTGCTTGTTCTAAACAACAATGGCTGCTTCTGAAGAGGTTAGCGTAGATGCTGCAATATCTGCAGTTATATCAGAAGTGGAGAGTATTTCTTCATTGAAAGTATAGCAAAGAACGGCACTGAAGCCTCTCTCGATTGAAAAGATGTATTCGTTCTTCTTCCAACTGGCTTTGGTAAGAGTTTGACTAACAGATGGTTCATCCAATCACTTGTCATGTATTTTTTGTAAGTGCCTGCCCTTTTCCAAACAGTTTCCAATGACGGCTTCACAGACGATTCTGTGGAACAAACCATCTGGCACATCAGATTACCAAAGTGGTGGACCGCGGGATCCCCCGCCAATAGCATGCTTAAGATCAACTGCGTAACACCAGGCAACACAGATGTAGGAGCTGTAACCCAGTGGTAGCCAGTTTACTTGATTTAGCGTTAAGAGGGACATTGTCTCTTTAAGAGTCACAAAGAGATATTCAAACTACAGATACATTTAGTAAAAATAAGGGATTACAATTTTAAAATACATTTAAGATAAAGAACGATATACTATGCAAATGTGCACACATTACAACACTTCAGGACAGTCTCACACCGGAAAAAACAGAACAACATCACAGAACAACACAAGTTATCACAAAGCAAGATGGCAAACATAAAACAGGACAAATTGGGAAATTTGTAGGGCTGTACCGAATAGTTCGAAGCTTCTTCCATAACATTATCCCATCCCGGGGGCGCTGTAGCCGATCCCAGCTGACATGGGGTGAAGGCGGGGTACACTCTGGACAGATCTCCAGCCTATCACAGGGCTGACACATAGAGACAGACAACCATTCACACTCACATTCACACCTACGGGACATTTAGAGTCAACAATGACCCTGCATGTCTTTGGACTGTGGGAGGAAACCTGAGCACCCGGAGAACACCCACGCTAACCCGAGGAGAACATGCTAACACCACACAGAAGGACCCCAAGCCGGGTCTGAACCTGCGACCCTCTTGCTGTGAGGCGACAGTGCTAACCACTGCACCACCGTTAATTATTATTATGACTGTAAAAGCTTTGCACTTCTTTTGGTTGCAGTGCAGCAAGTTGCTGGGAGGAAGGATGACTGAAACAGACCCGTCAGGGGTAAGAGCTAACCGGTCTAGTTAGTGCTACCATTAACACCAACTACACTGTGATGGTGGTTAATCAGAACACAGCGATCTACCATAAGACCTAAGATCTAAGTAAGATATTGCAAGCAACACTCCAGAGAGGCAGGCATGAAATGAAATACAAAATGATTATAGACAAAAATAAGTATTTTAATGGGCTACTGTAGAGTTGTTTATATGCATCTCTGTTTCCATCTGTAGTAGTCTCACATCCTTCCTCTGAAATCCTCCCCCCTCCCCCCTACACTACTCTCTCTCTCTCTCTCTCTCTCTCTCTCTTTGTCTCTCTGCCTTGGTCGGGTGCCGGCTGACTTCACTCCCTCCTCCCTAATACGCTCTAAATCTATTCAAAGCTCATCCGTTGATTATCAGCTGCAGAGAGGGAGAGAAGCTGAAGCTGACAAACAAAGCAGGGAGTCGTGACACAAACACACACTTCTCCCTGCCGGGGACTGGGACTGGAACATGTTCTGATGTGTCAGATAAAAAGACAGTAAATGAATGCTGGAGCCTGAGAACAGTATTCTGTTTGTCTGTGTGGTTTGGAGAAGAGGGGGTGTGGAGTAGCTATCCATATGAGGACCAACTCTTTGCAGCCAGTATGCACTGTGTACTGTATATAATACAGATATAGCTATAGACAGAGGGATACCACAACAAGCTGAAAACACTTCATCTGACATACTGACCCCATCTCCATCTGTTACTAACATGCAGTCTGTATCTGGATAAAGACGTTTTACCACATGCCTTATCTTCAATCTGTGACCCAATTATCAATGATAAAGCTACTGACTCTCAATTGTGATCAGATCTCAATATGTAAAGTGGTTAGATGGGACCACTACGATGAGGTGAGTGTCACGTGACAGATGGACACAGCTGAAGCTACTGTACACACTAAAGGCCTTTATACAGCAGGGACGTGACCTTTAATCAACACCAAAAATGCTAAATACTCACCTGCAAAACTATTCATACCGACAGTTGCGACACTTTTTCAATAAAAGGTGAATTTGCCTCTGGCAAACAGTTAGGCAGTGTATATTTCTGGGGCTTTTATTGTGAAAGGTAAGAAGGGAATGAGTGGAGCTGGTGTGCTGTCAACGTTGAAAGGAGGATAAAGTTTGCTCTCTTGGTCCGGACTACGGAGCCTCGTTGCTGTTGTACACTATAGTGTACATTTTGAATATCCATTCCACACAACGTGATTGGTTGATGCGAATGCTCACAACAATCATACTTGTTCTCATAACAGAACTGAAAGTACTCATAACAAGAACAACAGTTTAAAAAGACATATTGAAGTGTGAATTAATCGCATGAAAAAAATCCCCCCAGTGTGTAAAGGCCCTTATGAGGCTAATGTGACTCATACTGTAAGAAGATAACCAGAGCCAGTGGAGAAGCTTGCTAGCTCTAGCACTAGCTCCTCCTCCTCCTCCTCCTCCTTTCTCTTCCTGTCTCTTCTCTTTTAGACAACTGTGTTAAAAAGATCATGAACCTCTTTTATGGACTCAAGTTTTACAGAAACATTCCATGAAAATGTGCTAGTAAAATGATAAATGTCTGAGATTGTTTATTGAGAGGTTGGGGTGTGGACCCATAGAAATATTTCAAAGCAGTCTGAGAAAAAGTGTTAAATCAAAACAAGATGAGTTCACAAAGCCAGTAGTGAAGTTCTGAAGCACCACCCACTGTCAGATGTGACGACCCCTCCACTCCACCAGGTGTCTTTTTGCTGGTTCCTCTTTGTGTTGCAGGGTGGAGGTTCTCTGGAGGCCGATGAGCACCACCTGGGCTCGCTGTGGAGGGGTATAAACGCTCCCTCCCTTCCTTGGCTGGAACATCTGTTTTGGTTTTGTTTGCTGCAGACATTTTCACACACCCTACATGCGTACATTACTGATTACTGACTGTCCACGTGTATTTAGGTATTTATAGGTAGTTTGTTAAATAAATGTCTTTCACTATTTTAAATCTGGTCTGGTCTCCCGTTGTTGTTGCAGCCTTTGAGCTGGGTTGTAACACAGAGAAGGCAAAAACCACAGCTGGGAGAGTCAGAAGAGAGATAAGATAAGATAAGATATTCCTTTATTAGTCCCGCAGTGAGGAAATGTGCAGTGTACAGCAGCAAAGGGGATAGTGCAAAAAACAAGATGCATCAGCTAACACAAGAAAAAAAGAGCTAAACAAAGTGTAACAAAATATGAACCATTTAAATAGAAGGAAGTATAAAAATAGTCGCAGTACATACAGTATGACAATAAACAGACTATTTAAAAACTGCACAAGTGGAAAATTGATATTGCACAGTGAGAATGAAATTCCACCTGAAAATATTGCAAAGTATGAGCTACACCTGAGTAGTATTGATAGACAGTCAGTTTACAGTATAGTGCACTTGTCAGTTTTTGGTGTCTATGTGGTCTACTGGGTTGGTGCTGGTTGGTGCTGGTTGTGGTCTACTGGGAGCAGTGCTGGTTGTGGTCTACTGGGAGCAGTGCTAGATGTGGTCTACTGGGAGCAGTGCTGGTTGTGGTCTACTAGGAGCAGTGCTGGTTGTGGAGTCTGACAGCTGCAGGAAGGAAGGACCTGCGATAGAAAGCGCTCCTTCACACACTTCGGGTGGAGCAGCCTGTCGCTGAAGGAGCTCTCCAGTACTGAGATGGTGTCCTGCATCGGGTGGGAGTCATTCCCCATCATGGATGATAGAGGGAGGTCTCTCTGTTAGAAGAGAGGGAGGTCTTTCTGTTAGAAGAGAGGGAGGGGAGGTCTTTCTGTTAGAAGAGATGGAGGTCTTTCTGTTAGAAGAGAGGGAGGTCTTTCTGTTAGAAGAGAGGGAGGGGAGGTCTCTCTGTTAGAAGAGAGGGAGGTCTTTCTGTTAGAAGAGAGGGAGGAGAGGTCTCTCTGCTAGAAGAGACCTCCCCTCCCTGTTTTCTAGGTCTCTCTGTTTTCTAGACACCAGGGGGAGTGCTTGTACCTTTATCTGCTCATGGAGGGTATTTACTGTAACAGGACTGGTTCTCCATTAGATACTGTAGTCACCACCCCAGCACTGGCCTTACTTCCAGTTTCATCAGTAGGATACGAGGGCATGACGTAACCCTGCAGCTCCTTTTAAATGACCACAGAAAACTTTGGGTGAGGTAATGCGAAGCAAACATGTTGGCAGGTGAAGTTATCTAGTGAAGCGATGCCCCCTATCTGAAACACTGTAAATGACATTACTGTGTGTAGAAACAGCTGAACATGGAAGAAATTTACTTTGAGGAAACTAATCAGTCAATCAGCCATCGATCCTGATCTACACGATGAAGCCTTTCTAAACAGCTTGACTGGGTGTTGATGAGGAAGCAGCGCTACAGTAGCAGTGGACTTGGTCTGTACACAGATGGATACTTTTATGAATATCAAACAATTAGTTGACAGTTGGAACAGTCTCATGATCTAATCGTTTTTTCTATACTAAAGGGAGTGTGCTCCCCTCTGGATAACCAAATTACTACAGCAGACAAATCTAATTGTGCTCAGATTCCATATTGCATGGGCTGAAGAGCTCTTTTCACACATCACTTTGTACACACACTTTCCATTCTAGGTTGAGTTATCCGAGGCATCGAAGGTCTATTTAGTGGGAATATGGCCTCGGACTGATCCGTTTTATCAACTCAGTGTAATGCTGTGTGGGAAAAAGGTTGTATAAAGCCTTCAGTGTCTCCAGGAGAAAGATCTAGCTGCAGAGCTCCAAGCTCGAGCCCACCTTCTCCATCGGGCCCTTTCCGGTCTGAGCCATTGACGTCTGAAATTACATACGCCAGAGACCATCATCAGGATACGATAGCATGCATTCGTTAGTTTGAATAAGCCACACAACCATTAAAGCTTCAGTAGGCAGTATATTTTTGGCCTCATTGGGCAAACATCCCATAATAACCTTTCATCATATTGTAATTCAAGTGTTCTGAGAGAAAACTAGACTTCTGCTCCTCCTCATGGCTCTGTTTACAGGCTTTAGAACATCTAGCCTGTGACGGGAGACTTTGACCAATCACAGGCCATTCACACAATGATGTCAACATTCACCCATTCATACACACATTCACACAATGATGTCAACATTCACCCATTCACACACACATTCACACACAACATGTCAACATTCAACCATTCACACACACATTCATACACTACATGTCAACATTCACCCATTAGTGGGTTCACACGTGTAGTGTGTGAATGTGTGTGCGAATGGGTGAATGTTGACCAATAGTGTATGAATGTGTGTGTGAATGGGTGAATGTTGACCAGCAGTGTATGAATGTATGTGTGAATGGGTGAATGTTGACATCGGTGTGTGAATGTCTGTGTGAATGGGTGTACAGAGCTGTGAGTAGTCAGAAGACCATGACCGAGCTACAGTATATAAATGAATAAAGAGGGACATTCTTTGATGTAATGTCGGATCACTCCGTCTCTCTGACAGGAACATGTGTTCCCTCGTGGCAGCTCGTGGTTAATGTTAAAAGCTTCAGTGATGCAGCAGCGTGCTGCCCTGTAAAAAGGGAGGAGGGTCATTTCTCAGAGGAAAGCTCTGGTATTCCCCAGACAGACACGCGCTTCATTAGCTAATGGTCTGATCAGGATAATCAATTTAGTCTGCCAGACAGCTACAGACAGTCTGATGCTTTCCCACCACTCTGTCCTTCACCTCTCTTTGGCTCCAAATCACCAGCTCCTACTCTCTTTCTCTCTGTTTCTTTTGTTCTTTCTTTCTTTCTTTCTTTCTTTCTTTCTTTCTTCTGCTCTGTTTATCTGTTCTTGCTCTCAATTCAAATTCAGTTCAGATCAATCTCATTCTAACTGAAACATTAATTTACACTGACTGTGAAAGTTCAGTTGGAAGTAGTAGTTTAACAACAAATTTTACTGAAGGTCCACTTACTAGCCTTTTCTGGAGCTTTCAACCACATCACACAATCTTCATCGGCAGGTGGAGTCGATAACTCTATTCCAGATGTTGCAGCCAGGGGTGGAGCCAAACGTTTTGAGCATTTGGGGCTCAGCACAAATGGGGGGAGGGGGAGGGAGGGATCATGCTCTCTCATTTACGGCAGCTATATGCACTATTTTTCAAACCTTTTCAGATAATAGAATACCTATAACACAGGATACAAGGAATAAAACCCTCCTGTGGAGCCTTCATAACTGTTCTCCAGCTGTCGTCATCATTCTGAAACCATAACGAAGCAGATGTTGAGGATGACTCATTTTCACTCCTGACACCTAAAAAGAGGCAAACATTGTCTGATGTTACTATTTTAAAGGGACTGTTTGTAAGAATCAGAAATGTCTTGTTAACAGCGACACCTGTGGCCGTGAAGTCAACTAAAGTCAGCATCCTGTTGCTGGCGCTTGTGCTCGCTCTACATAGACATGAACAAGCATCGCTCAACACAGTGAGGAGACACACGTCAGCTAAAAGCACAATATCACTCTATATTTCAGCTGCTTGGCAGTAATGTTAGCTGACCAGACGAAGGTCTCTCCATGAATCAATGCTGATCCTAGTGTTGGCTTTTCCTGCCTCAGCCTCCCGACCACGGCCGGATGGAACAGGGGAGACACCGGAGTTTTGGTCGGAGACGATAATGTTTCTCTCTGCGGAGCCCCGTCACTTCACAAGACACGGGAAACCTCTGTTGGTCTGGAGGAGCTGCAGCAGTTAGTTCTGCACAAACGTCCACTGAACATTCACTAGATATTCTCAGAGCTACGAAGTCTTCTGCAGTGTGGAGTGAGCGCACATACACGTGAGGTGGAGCGAGCTGAATGAAGGCAAGCAGGCAGGCAGAGGAGCAGAGTACAGCAGAGACTCCGGTCCTGTAGACCAAAGCTACGGTCTCCCCGCGTCCTCCAACCGCGGCCAACACTGTATTGCACTGTATTCAATAGATAGAACTTTGCAGTTTTGGTGCTTCCATGTAGTTTGTGTTGGAGTCTCCTCTGAACAGCATAGCCACATGCGAGCGCGCATGGGACACCGACCCGGCTGATTTATATGTGTAAGAAGTTACAAACAGTCCCTTTAAAGGTTCCATATCGTACTCATTTTCAGGTTCATACTTGTATTTTGTGTTTCTACTAGAACATGTTTACATTCTGTAATGTTCAACAAAACTTTATTTTCCTCATCCTGTCTGCGTGAATATACCTGTATTTACCCTCTGTCTGAAACACTCCGTTTTAGTGCATTTCAATGGAATTGCGTTGCTATACAACAGTTTTGGTCCATTTTTACTTCCTGTCAGCTATTTACATCCATTGCAACAAGAAATAAAATGGGACACATTTAGAATGTTTAAATTTAAAACCGTGTAAGGGTCTAAATACTGTATATTTGTGACATCACAATTGGACAGAAATCCTAACTGCTTGTTTCAAACGCACAATTTCAGGATATGGGCTGTGTGTGTTGATGGTTTAACAGTATTTATTTTATAATGTAAAAGACCTGAAAATCTCACTTTTTACAATATGGGACCTTTATAGTTACATAACATAGTTTGGTGTAAACAGCATGACTAACCTTGAAACCTATTTTTGTTCAAATATGCTGGAGTACAGTTCATACAATGAATGTTTAGCTGACCAGTCAGAGAGACGGATGGGAAATGACACATAGTTCAAGGTATTTATGAAACCTAAACGTTTCGGGGCTTTTGAGAAAAGAGGCTGGAGCCTGATGTGGTCGACAGAGGTGGTGAAATGTCTCCCCGATGGAGCAATGGTTCTCAGAATCACCACTGATACCCACATCAGAAGTGGACAGAACCAGGCATAATGTCTTTTTTATTCCACACATTAAACCTACTGCCTACATTACCCATAATTCAACTTAATGTAGCCTGGAGCTTCCAGCCTGTAGCAGAGATGAGCAGCGAGCTACAGAGGTCTGGTAAGATCACTTCTTTCTAACTCCACACCTCTACATTATTTGACTTTTCAACAGCCCAAACCAAGGCTTCACACAGCTCCCTCTGGAGACACTGAAGGCTTTATACTTTATATTATTATAAATTAGAAGGCTTTATACGTTAGATTATTATAAATTAGAAGGCTTTATACTTTATATTATTATAAATTAGAAGGCTTTATACGTTATATTATTATATATTAGAAGGCTTTATACGTTATATTATTATATATTAGAAGGCTTTATACTTTATACTGAGGGGAGAGAGGACAGGAGATGGAGAGACAAGGACAAGTGATCAGAGAGGGGAGAGGACAAGAGATGGAGAGACAGAGACAGGTGATTAGCGAGGGGAGAGGACAGGAGATGGTGAGAGAGAGACAGGTGATCAGAGAGGGGAGAGGACAGTAGATGGAGAAACAGAGACAGGTAATCAGAGAGGAGAGATGACAGGGTATGGGGAGACAGAGACATGTGATCAGAGAGGGGAGAGAGGACAGGAGATGGAGAGACAGAGACAGGTGATCAGAGAGGGGAAAGAGGACAGGAGATGGACAGAGAGAGATAGGTGATCAGAGAGGGTAGAGGGCAGGAGATGGAGAGAGAGAGACAGGTGATCAGAGAGGGGAGAGAGGACAGGGGATGGAGAGACAGAGACAGGTGATCAGAGAGAGGAGAGAGGACAGTAGATGGAGTGACAGAGACAGGTGATCAGAGAGGGGAGAGGACAGGAGATGGAGAGACAGGTGATCAGAGAGGGGAGAGAAGACAGGAGATGGAGAGACAGAGACAGGTGATCAGAGAGGGGAGAGGACAGTAGATGGAGAAACAGACAGGTAATCAGAGAGGAGAGATGACAGGGTATGGGGAGACAGAGACACGTGATCAGAGAGGGGAGAGAGGACAGGAGATGGAGAGACAGAGACAGGTGATCAGAGAGGGGAGAGCGGACAGGAGATGGACAGAGAGA
>CAKAOH010030005.1:0-96111 GCA_916701665.1 Sebastiscus tertius | reverse complement strand
GTGAATGCAAGCAGGCAGCGGAGGAGAGGCTCCGGTTGCCGGTGTCTCCCTGCGGGCGCAGGAGGGTGAGGCAGGAAAAGCCAACACTAGGATCAGCACTGATTCATGGAGAGACCTTCGTCTGGTCAGCTAACATTACTGCCAAGCAGCTGAAATATAGAGTGATATTTTGCTTTTAGCTGACGTGTGTCGCCTCACTGTTTTGAGCGATGCTCGTTCAGGTCTATTTAGAGCGAGCAAGCGCGAGCCCGACGCTGACTTTCGTTGATTTCACGGCCACAGGTGTCGCTGTTAAGAAGCATTTCTGAAAGTTACAAATAGTCCCTTTAAAACATCAAAACCGACACTGAATTCCCTACTAACAAGTATTCTAAGCCTGATATATATCTTATTTCTCTGTGCCATAAATCTCCATTGTTATCAAAAACACATAAGCGAGCCACACCGCTGACATGTTCCTTCATCACCATGAACACACACACACACACACGCGCGCGCACACACACACAGACGCGCGCACACACACACACACACATGGTAGTGTAAACAGTGACGAAAGAAGTATTTATATGTTTTACCTAAGTAAAAATAGCATGTAATTTAAATGTAATAACATGTAAACAGACACCTGCATTAAGTGTACTTAAAAGTACAACATTTCCTTCTGAAATATAGTGGAAGCAGTGGTGAAATGTAACTAAGTACATTTACTTAAGTGCTGTACTTAATTACAATTTTGAGGTACTTTACTTTAGTATTTCCAATTCATGCAGCTTTACACTTCTACTCCACTACATTTGGAGGTAAATATTGTACTTTTTGCTTCACTACATGTATTTGATAACATTAGTTACTTAACGGATTCAAATTATTAATACAAAATAGAAATCAACGAATAGATTATGATGTATTATTAAGGATTAAGCTACACGGCAGCATATGAAGTAAATGAAATTAACCCCACCTGTCACAGCTGGAACATTAGTGGTATTAATTAATTTTATTAATAGCGATGCAAAAATGAATCCATTAATACTTAATATAATACAATCCAGTAATACAACATGATTTTTTTATGAAATGAGCCATTCTGCATAATGAGTACTTTTGGTACTTTAAGTATATATTTTGATGCTTATTACAGCCTTAAAATTTAACGCAAATTTGTTTTAACAAATTTAAAATGTTTCTAACGCATTAACGCGATCAATTAATGCAATCTTTCAGAGGTTCTAGTGGGCTCAGCTTTAAAGCTACTGGCCTCACATGAAACTAGACAAGTTAAGGTATCCATAGGTACCAACCATGTCATACTGGCATGTCACGAAGGAGGCTAAATAACGCTCCAAACTTGCGCTAAAATTTGGCGAAGAAAAACTGTCATGGCCATTATGAAAGGGGTCCCTCGACCTCTGACCTCAAGATTTGTGAATGAAAATGGGTTCTATGGGTACCCACGAGTCTCCCCTTTACAGACATGCCCACTTTATGATAATCACAAGCAGCTTTGGGGCAAGTCATAGTCAAGTCAGCACACTGACACACTGACAGCTGTTGTTGCCTGTTGGGCTTCAGTTTGCCATGTTATGATTTGAGCATATATTTTATGCTAAATGCAGTACCTGTGAGGGTTTCTGGACAATGTTTGTCATTGTTTTGTGTTGTTAATTGATTTCCAATAATAAATATATACATACATTTGCATAAAGCAGCATATTTGTCCACTCCCATGTTGATAAGAGTATTAAATAGTTGACAAATCATTTTGAAGAGATAAAAATGTGCTATTAATTTGCGATTAATCATGGACAATCATGCTATTAAGCCCTAATACTAATACTTGAATACTTTAGTAGGATTTAAAATGCAGGATTTTTACTTGAAATAGAGTGTTTGCACTGTGGTATTACTACTTTTACTTAAGTGAAAGATCAAAGTTGTTCTTTCACCACTGAGTGGGAGGTATAAAGTCGCGTAAAACTGAAAACCATAACATTGTACTTAAGTACAGTACTTGAGTAATTGTACTTAGTTACATTCCAAAACTGGACGTAATTTAGCTTTTTCAGAGTTAAGTTTTGAGAGACAGAATAAGGCTTTGTTGGTTTTGGTCTTTTCATGGGATTTACTGACAATAAAAAGAATAAATAGAGTAAGGTCAGCCTTATCCTTTAATGAGAGAGAGGTCTGTCTAGTCTGCACCCTGGATTCAGCAGATCAACAAGCAGCTTACCTCACTTTTATTGCTCTTCTTCTGCACCTACTTACCCATCTCTGCTGCCTTCTGTTTTTTTTTCATATTACTTTCATCCAATTTCTTTTTGTCCATCATCCCCTTTTCCCTCCTCGGACTCCTCCCTCCTCTCCCACAGTGATATTTTGCAGAGGATATGTCTTTTCAGCATGTGTGACAGACAGGAGGCCAGCAGGAGTCCTCTTTCTGATCTCAGCATCCTCTGTCTGACAGCTCAGGCATCTTGTGGAAAGTTTGGGGCTACAGGATTATAACACATTCAGAGTAGGGTGTTAGCCTTTATTCCTAAACATCAAATATGATAGTGCTGCTGAGCTAGCTCCCCTCTTGGTTGGTCAGTTGAGGCAACTTGAACTACTTAGTTAAGGTTAGGGAACGATGGTAGGAGATGGGACTTAAAGTCCAGTCTCTTGTGTTGAAGTCAGTTGTAGAAGACTCCTCAATCCACCCCAAATTCCTACCTGTGACTTTTAACAACAATATTTCTTCCTTTGCTACTAAAACATGGGTTGCTGCAAGCATTTTATTCTGTAGAGGACAGTCTATAATTTATATCCAAAGTAAGGCTGTCAATCGATTACAATATTTAATCGTGATTAATTGCAAATTAATCACACCTTTTTTATCTGTTCAAAATGTACCTTAAGGGGACATTTGTCAAGTATTTAATACTCTTTTCATCATGGGAGTGGGCAAATATGCTGCTTTATGCAAATATGTCTAGATGTATTACTGGAAATCAATTAACAATGGATTAAACAATGACAAATATTGTCTAGAAACCCTCACAGGTACTGCATTTAGCATTAAAAATACGCTCAAATCATAACATGGCAAACTGAAGCCCAACAGGCAGCAACAGCTGTCAGTGTGTCAGTGTGCTGACTTGACTATGACTTGCCCCAAACTGCATGTGATTATCATAAAGTGGGCATGTCTGTAAAGGGGAGACTCGTGGATACCCATAAAACCCATTTTCATTCACATATCTTGAGGTCAGAGGTCAAGGGACCCCTTTGAAAATGGCCATGGCAGTTTTTCCACTCCAAAATTTAGCGTAAGTTTGGAGTGTCATTTAGCCCCCTTTTGTAAGCTAGTATGACATGGTTGGTACCAATGGATTCATTGTTTTTTTAGTTTCATATGATGCCATTGTCTTCACTCTAGCTTTAAAACTGACCATTATACAACCTCTGGAAGATCGATTACATCAACACGTTAAAGAAATTAGTGGCCTTAAAACTAATTCACGTTAACTGTTAATATTGCGTTAACTTTTGCATCCCTAATCTAAAGTATAAAGGCTTCTATCTCTTACCTAAACCAGCGTTTTCTCTTCTGCTGTGTGGAATAAAACACTAACTGTCCTGAGCAGTGAAGTCAGCCTCCATCCCCCAGCAGAGAGCTGCACCCACAGGGAAGCAGGGTGTGAAAAGAGGAACCTTGTTAAAGGTCAGGCATGATGGCACAGCTCTTAATTCACAGCTTTTTCTTCTCACAGGGAATGGGCTGTGCAATTGCGGCAACTGTGAGTGCTGGGACGGCTGGACGGGGAACGCTTGCGAAATCTGGCTGGGAGCCGAGTACTGAGGTGGAGAGGACATTGGTGTTAGAAGACAAGAGAGGCCTGGCTGCCCGGAGCGACCAGGAGCACCGCTGATTGTCATACCAGGCTGGTAAAATCACCTCGGCCAGGAAAACCCACGGGAGGATTGGACAAGACAAAACTAAACATGGATGTAATTCTGCATATCACTAACAGCATTCATTCTTTTATTGTACTGGTTACAAGTGATCCTTCTTGTAGGTGTTAAAAAAAAACATATTACAATGTAAACATTTGTTTCCAAAACAGCTTTATGTATAATTTCTTTTTTATAATGTAGGAATGCTTATCCAGATGGCTACACATAATAGGATGCAGATACATGACAAATCCAAATGTTGGAAAGGGAAGAATTAATAAAGTGATAAAAACAGATCTACATTATCACCCCGCAAATACAGCGGGGTGATAATGTAGTTCATCATGTAGATCTGTTTTTTGACTGGTACAGAGCGCTGTGTTGTTCCACAATCGGAAGGAAAGTTCACTCGAAAACTTGAGGCAGAAGTTACTGTTTGAGGTTTTTATTTGTTTTTAATAATAAAACATTAAATGTGCCGCATGACACAACATTTTGCATGGAAAACAATGCGAAGACCTTAATCATACATGGTTACAAATTTGTTATAACATGACATAACTCCAATGGGCATACTTGCAATGGTATATATATTTTTTTTTTGAAAATAAATCATTTTTAATAGTGCCTATTCTTCTCCAGGCGGGAAATCAAACCAAGCCGTCAAAAAGCCACACGCTGTACCCGAAGGTACAGTGTACGTGGACGTTTCTCACTCAAATACATAACTAGTGACGAGGTTAAATCCTAAAGTGGAGGAAACAAAGAGAGGGCATACATAGTTCAGTTGTGGCATGCTGAATGTCCATGTCACTTCCAAAAGGTGGCATCAGGGGATGAGAGCTGCATTGACACAAGAGCTCAGTCACCACTTGAAAAGAGGACCGATAAGAAGTCACAAAGAAAATTTAATGTAAATTCTACTTTGGCCTTTTTTCATGCTTTTAAACTAGCCAACCCTCTCCGTTTTTCTTTGTCCCATCAAAAAAATGACAGGTGCAATAATATACTGCACACTATATTGCATTGAGTATGTTACTGACATTACAGTACACCTTTATATAAATATTTTTATTCAATATGTTGTATGTGTGTATACAACAAACACAAACTGTATAGTGTAGACAAACTCGTTGCATATATGTATGTAAAATTAGCGGTACATACCAACAGTTCTTGATAGACATAGCCTACTACATGCAGTTCATCAATGCCATCCTCTCCCCATGCAACAGATGGAGGACAATGTACGAAATAAGAGGTCGGAAAAAACAGAAGCGACGAAGAAAAACTAGAATATTCTTGTAACACATCTGAAGAGAAAGCAAAACGTGATAGGAGTATCAGGAGACGACATCACGCACGACCCGTATATACGAGAGAAAAGTAAGGACGAATCAAAAAAATAAGAAAAAATAAAAATAAAATGGTTGGCTACAGAGATCCAAACAGAGATGTACATTTACACACCGGTCATTTACAAAAATAAAGTCAGCCCCGGAGGAGCCAGTTAATCTGGACTGCAGGGCCGGAGCAGCAGCCAGCCCAGCATGTAGAGTTTGTAAGAGTGGAGGATGATTGGCTGTAATGAGGACAGAACATCGGCCCCAAATACAACTACAGTAGTTTCCAGCTCCTGTGTGTGTAAGTGTGTGTGTGCGTGTGTAAGTGTGTGTGTGTGTGTGTGTGTGTGGTACGCCATTTTTTATTAACAGCTTTGTACAGACAAATATTGAATTCAAACTAATGTGCTGTAATAAGAAATGATCATGTGTAATCCCAATAAAAATCATATTTACCAAATCAACGTGTTAATATAATTGCAGCACACAGCAGCAGCAACAACCTACTTAATATTCTAAATCTTAAACTATTAGGATTAAAAAATCATTAAAAAGCAAGACAAAATGTTATAAATGGATTGATCAGATTGATAAACTGCTAACAGTCATGATGAGAATGCAAAAAACAACAGAAAGTGCAGCGGGGGTTACCTTTCGGATTAGCTGTGAGTGTGCTGTAACCTACGACATGCCCGTTCCAACTCCCGCGCCGGACTTCAGTGCTCTTCAGCTTACAACAGAGTGATACCCATACCTTGTTTCCTTATAGAAAATGCATGCACGTGATTAATTCAAGGTATACGTACTTCTCTAAAATGACATCAGTCAAAGACCTTTGGGGGGGTCTGAGCGAGCGGAGTTCTTTCGGACAGAACAAATTGCTATCACAGTGAAAGCTTCGATGGAGTTGAATCAGATTTTGTTTTTTTCTTTTTCGTAAAGAATCAGTTCGTCCTGGGATGAAAAAAAGACTTTGGTCATTTCAGAATGAATACATCTGAGTGTGGCTTCTCAATGGGTAATGCTACGTGTCCTCTACATGGATGTGTCGGGTGGGTGAGGCACCTTTAGCCCAGTGGGGACTGGGAAACCTGTTTTTGCATGCCGGGAATCAAGGTCCAAACAGGCACGTGGATAGGCCAAGATGATCAGTACTGGACTCTGCATGCTGAGCTAGGAGACAAATCCTCTCAATAATAAGAACAATATCTAGTCATTTAAAAAGTTATGATTCATAATAGTCATTTTCCCTAAGTTTTATACAGTGAAAATGTTACAATATAAGCCATCTCTCGTATAACTGCTGCAAGAAGAGAGAACACAACATTAAACCTTGCCCATGCTTTAGTTTTGCTGAACCAAATAGGGATGCAGCCAGTGTAAATGTCGCCTACTGGTTTTTCAGCCATGTTGTTTTCTGGCTTTTTAGGTAGACGCTGCCGTAAGATGGCTGCCAGTGCTGCAGTTGTAGACCATCTGGGTCAAAGCCACAAGCCTTGCCTCGGAGTCCAACGAAGTCAGTGAGTGAGGGACGGAGGCCTACAAGGCCTAGAGATATTCCTAGAGCCCACGCTCGGAAATAAGATTAAAGAAAAATAGACTTCAGGTTTTTCTATTTACCAGAGAAGGCGGACTGAACCGCTGGTGGGACTTAGATAGTGATATGTATACACCATTCCTTACAGCGCTCTCCCACCCACACACACATCTGTTTATAAACGTGTGTGTGCGGCGTGTGTTTGTATGTGTGTAGGGAGCTCCTCGCATTGATTGCAGTGGCGGTAATTAGCACTTCATCAACTATGATTGCAGGCGCTATCTTGCCAGCCTCCAGTGTGTTTTTATCAGCTGTAAAAAGCAAAACCCCCCACAAACTTTGTGTGTCTGTAAGTGTGTGTGCATGTCGTGGGCAAGACGGATTTTTTTTTTTGTCGTATATATGTTTGTTTTTTTATGCCACATCTGTGTGAATGCGTTTCTTAGAAAATCACACAACTCCCTTGCAAAATGTTTTTATCTTTTCTAGGTTACTTGACAAAGAGAAAAGTGTGTTGACTAGAGATAGAAAGAGAGGGGAGAAGGGAACATACTCGTAAAAAATAGAGGACGACAGTCCAAATATTTACTCTATCTATACAGTCTCTATCCCAGAACATAGCTGGTGAACTGTGGTATAGAAAATAGATCTGAAGGTACACGGGCTCTGCTGCAACAGGGCGTTATAGAGAGGAGGGTTGGGGGGGAGGGGGTTTTCTTGAATGAACCGTCAGCAAGCAAAGTACCACGAGCGTGGTTGTGAAACATCATTCACATGAACTCTCACAGTTTTCAGAGGAACCTAAAGGCATTCCATGATCAGAGGTCCTCTTCCTCCCCCGTGCTGGAGAAACTCGGCCGCCTCGCAATCCGTGCGTCCATGTTGTGAGACAGCTGGAGAAAAGGGAGGGTCCGAGGCGGAGAAAGTGGGAAGGAGGAGCGAGAGAAGAGAGGAAGGGTGGTTCGCCTGGATCTGGTCCACAGAAGGAAGAGGGTCTAGAGTCTAGTCGGGGGAAAAGCCCTGCCTCCGTCTCGTATCCCCACCCCAGAACCCCTACACCCCCTCCACACACACTCACACACACACGCACACACTGAGCACTGGTCAGGTGTGGCTATGTGGCGGGCTTGTCGGGCTTGCTTACAGGTTTACCTCCGTTCATCACTGCCGGCTCAGTTGTGCTTTTACTGGGAGGTACTGCCACCTTGGGCACCGTCTCACCAACATCATGCAACGATGGCTCTCTGTACATGGCAACTGGAAGGAGCAGACGATGAGGAAAGGAAGCAGAGAGACAAGAGAGAAGCCGTTAGCGAGGAAACTCCTTTCTGCACTTTTGAGTTTACCTGTCTAAATCGATTAAAGGAGCTTCCATCCCCTAACAATACTTGCTGTTGTGTACTTTTTCAAAAGGTTGTTATACAGAGAAATGTATAGATTGAAAAAAAGCTGATATTTTTTTTGCCTGTGGGCTTCACGCTACCATCCTGACCCGCTTCTGTCTCCATCAGGGCTGATGCTGAATCTAAGCAAATGCTTTTCACGAAAAAAACAGCGAAAAGTGTCTCATTATCTTCCACTTTACTGCCACTAGACTACAGCTGCCTTGACAGGACACTTCAACTTGATTCCATGTTTAAATGACGGGAAGCAATCAGGCTGGTGGCTGACGAGAGTGATGCTGGCATCTGCTGGACTATCAACATTTCATACTGCACTTACAGAACTGTCCTGCCTCCTGCGCCGTACTGTACGCTTACAGCAGCAAAACCGTGAATCAGCACATAAATACAAAAATATGTCAGACAGAGACGTTTCACATAGTTGGACCATTACTATAGGAGCATGCCTCATAGTATGGGACATACTATCATCTATCTGTCTTGTAATGTAAGAAGGGTAGTCATGCTCATTTTTTTTTTTTCAGTTTTGTACTGTTTTTCACCCAAATACATCCAGATTTTGTCATTTCTCCGCCTAGATGTTATGTTTCCTGCTGCAAAATGACACCACTGTTTACAGTAACAATGTTGACAGCTGATAAACTCCTTCAGGCGCTAAAAGGTGAAGAGAAAATGGAGAAGAAATTTTGCCCTTTGAGTCTCTCTAAGTAAGTAAAACAATACTCAAAGCTGTAAAACTATGTTTTTTTATGCTGCTTTACTTATATTTTATTGTTTGTATTATGATTTTTGTTATCTGACTTTCAGCTGTTTTTTTTTTTTTTTTTAAAGGTCACCCAACACATTGAATTATTCAAATAAATCCCTTACGGCAAGTGGAAACTGCCCAAGCAGATAGTGTCGCGCTTAGTTTGCCTAAAATAGGAGAATCTCTGAGGAGGCTTTCACATCAGGGACCCGGGCCAGGATCCGAGTGCACTTGACCCTAAAGTCCAGTTCGTTGATTAGTGTGAACGCTCCGTAGCGTACTCGGGTACAGTCGGTCATTCCGTACTCGAGTCCACTTGAAAAGGTGATCTGGAGTACGGTTAATGTGTACTCGGGTACGGTTCTTATCAGGTGTGAAAGCCAACCGTACCAGAGCACAGAAGTGGACTGCTATTTAACACGAGTAACGTTAGCGGTCAGTGAGTAGTTGTAAAAAGGTCAGCTTTTTTTCAACACCGCCAATCTCCTTCGAAATCTGTATATGCGCGTAGCATGCGCCATAAAGCAGGAAGGCAAGCGAGAGGGTCCTTAAGATACAGACGATAGTAGGCGAAGGGGTTGAGTGATGTTTGTTATTTTATTTAGCTATTTTAATGGTCTGCCTCCGAAGAACAAGAGCTGCTCAGCGGGCAGAGACAGAGAGAGACAGTAGGGGAAAACATCAAACTCTGTGAAATAAGGGTCTATTTCACCAGAGTTGGTGTTTGTTGGAAAGACTAACGACGACGATTTTGGTGAGTTTTATTTTGTTTCTGCAAAGTTTGAATGAAGTGTTCTACGAGGCTCTGCCACTAGGACAGCTGATCTTAACATAAACAAATACATGTGGATGACCGACAGTAGTGCATGAGACTAACAGGTCCTCCGTTTCCTCCTAGTGCTCCTACTGTAATGGCATTTGCAAGATTTCACTGCGCCCGAACGAAAACAACCAATCAGTCTCTGGGCAGCTGTCAGTCACTGCTCATGAATCTCCGATCAAACTGTTGAACAAAGCAGCTCTGATGAAATATGAATCAATACTCTGTTACTGTAATGCCTATATGTCTCGCCTCAACTGTTTTCAGAAACATCTTGTAGTGTACTGTTTAGCTGTAAAATGAGAAAGTTTGCGAACCAGCCGCCATGTCGAAAGCAGTCGAGCCAAAACCAAGCACCGCCCATTTTTCAGCTAAACAGCACACTAAAACATTTGAGGAGATAAATAGGCATCACAGTAACAAAATCTTGATTCATATTTGTTCAGCGCTGCCTAGTTTGACCATTTGATCGGAGTTCATGAGTTTCATGAGTTTCATGAGCGGTGATTGACAGCTGCTGTAGAGACTCCTCAGCTCTGGTTGGTTGTTTTCCTTTTGGTGCTGTGAAATCTTGCAAAATGCCATTAGGAGGAGCACAGGAGGACACAGAGGAACATGACCTTTCATATTATCTGTCTCATGCACTACTGTCAGGTTATAGTGACCACTACATCATCTCTCAACTCGTTCAAACTCAGCCCGAAATTCACTGGTTTCCTAATGAAGATGTAAATCTTTAAAAACTGATCATTAAGGTATATAACTTCTTTTTTAAAAAGGCTCAGTAATTTTCCTAAAACAGTTGAGCACTGTAGTTTTTAGCAAATGATACTCAAACAGAAGGAAATAGTGCATTTTGTCAGGGACTATTTGCAGATTAATACACATTTGGTTCTTTAGTAGCAGAACGGTGTATGTGAGATTGATAAACTACAGTGCCCATGCAAATGAAGGAAACCGTCACACATGGAATTTGTTGACAAAAAGAAAACTATAAAACATCACCACACCTGTTCTTATACAACGAAAATAAAAAAAAATGATAAATTCTCAGACTTTAACATATATTTAAAAAAAAAAAAAAAAGAGCTCTAGACATTAGCTATGCCTACCACATCAGAAATGTAGTATTAACTAACCCTAAGCCTCTGTAGTTTTAAAATGTTATCAGTCTGATGTGAGTGTCTATGACAGTACGTACCTTCTAATGGCTTGGGCAGGAAGTGAGCAGCTGGTTTGGTTTTTTTCACTCGGTTCCCCTTCATGGCTTGGCCGTCTTTATTGAGCCCTAGGAACCAAGCTCTCCCCGATTCCTGTTGTCTGTACAACATGGACGAGTAGATCACATAGTAGTTCTCAAACACCGACTCTTTGAACTTGCACTCCGCTGTAAAGAGTTCCTGCGGGGACAGACACAAGCACCAGATGGACTGTAAGAGCAGGCTCTTTCAAACCAAAAAACAACACACAGAGGATTTCATTTGAATATAACACGGGGAAGACTCCGGTTCCAGTGGAAATGAATAAGTCATAGTTCATATTATGTAAGAATGAAACAGATGTCAAATCCATAATTCATATTTGAATTTTTATGGAGGTCAGCTGGACAAATGCCACCTTTATTTCACGCTCACAACGTATAGAATAATGTTACGGCGGGGTGCAGAAACTGCCTCGCCAGTTGAAATGGACTTCATACTTCTAGCTGTCATGAAAAGGATTAGAGTCTTTCTCGCTATAATCATGTCTCAAGCCGAGCCTAATGACCTGCTCTGATGAAATGCAACTCTCATTCTCTCCTTGGCCTTAACCTTGACATCGGATGTGAGAGCATTCGTTTAGTCAATTAGCTCATGTTCCCAGCAGAAGTATATATTGTTAGGCACTGACCCCGGCACCTCAGCACTGGAAATATCAGCACTTTTCCCCACCAGATGTCTTCTTGTTCCTCAAACATTTTTTAATTGGTAAAACCCAAACGGGATCATCCTTTCCAACTACTATGTCTTTTATTAGCAATTTGTCTATGACTGCCTTCTGAACTTGGTAGGAATAATGATATAGGACTAATCAAGTGACTCCTCCATCCTTTGCGCCTCAATCTGGCCATGATGAATGAACACCGCGGACACCACATCTCTCTCTGCTGTTGCCCATTCATCTCCAACCAGAAGGGTAATAAAAAGCGTTTCCACATTGTGCGCTCTGCCAGGCTAAAAATAAAGGCATTCATCGGGTCGTATTAATCAAAGCGCACTCATCGCAACGGAGAGTTTCACCACATCTGTTGTGGGCAGTTCACACTGAGCTGGCCCTTGGAACCACTGACAGTAAAAAGAAATCCTCTGATGCATCGCGTACTGCGGTGGGCCTCAATGTCAGGGTCTGGAGCCTTTAGGAAGATTCTCGGGGGAGCCAAAATACGGAATACTTTAATTTAGGGCTGTCCATTGATTATAATAGTTAATCACGATTAATCGCAAATGAATTGCGCATTTATCAAGTATTAAATACTCTTATCAACATGGGAGTGGGCAAATACGCTTGCTTTTTGCAAATATATGTGTATATTTATTATTGTAAATCAATTAACAACACAAACAAATGACAAATATTGTCCAGAAACAGGTACTGCATTTAGCATAAAAACAATAGGCAACAACAGCTGTCAGTGTGTCAGTGTGCTGACTTGACTATGACTTGCCCCAAACTGTATGTTATTATCATAAAGCGGTCATGTATGTAAAGGGTAGACTTGTGGGTACCCATAGAACCCATTTTCATTCACATATCTTGAGGTCAGAGGTCAGAGGACCCCTCTGAAAATGGCCATACCAGTCTTTGACAGCCCTACTTTAATTTCTTAGTGATAACTAAGCAAAATCTAGATGCTTTTGTTGTATCTTAGTGTCATCTTCCTACATTATAAATGACTTTATGTGCTAAATTAAAATAAACATACATAATCTTATCAAACAAGGTCTCTAATGAAGAATATCTAAATGTGAAAGGAGATTATGCTAAAAATATGTCGGCAGCCTGTGTATCGATGTCTTATAACTAATATCCCTAAACTAAGATGACTATGCAGCCACGGCTAGCGGCTCTCTGAGGCTACAGAAGCACAGTGTTGCTTTGTGCCTAAGTCTGACGTAAGCATATTAACATGCTCACAATAACTATGTTAACGCGCTGATGTTTAGCAGGTGTAATGTTTACCATGTTCACAGTCTTAACATTTGCTAATTAGAATTGAACGCATACTGATGGGAATATCATTAGTTTTGCAGGTATTTGGTCATGATAATGATAATGGTGCGAGATGAAAAGTTAAGGGATCACTAAAGTTACTACTTTGCATTGCAATCTTCCCCACTTTGTAATGAAACTGCTACACAACAATTTTACAGTTTTATCTTATTGCAATTCATCCTGAGAAGGATATGAATGTGTACACCAATTTTTGTGCCAATCCATTTAGAAAGTGTTATTTTTAATTTGTGATCTATTATTTAAAATGTCCTTATATGCTACATACTGTAAGTTACATATGATACAAAACCAATACATATGCATCCTCACAAAATATAGGAATATCAGCAAGTTATGGCAGTCATTAAGCCCCAAGACAAAAAGGGACAAAAATTAAAATAAAAAATAATTTAAATAAGAATGATAACATAAAATAAATATGAACTACTTGCAAAAACCAAAACAAAATTAAGAAAACAAGGCTGAAAATGAATTAATAAATAAATACACACATAAAAATCTATATACCGTATAAAAAAATGTATAATAATGTTCCTTTATAAATCTCTTGTATTGTAGCTGCACAGGATATTATTTACGGGTTAAATACCCAGTTTCGAACACAGGGCACACCATGCCACGATTACGGTGTAATTAGCCCTTTGGTGAATTACTCCTGTCAGAGCGTATCCTCCAGACAGCATTTAGCTGGAAGCAGAGCTGAGCAGGAAGGAGCGGAGAGACACTTGGGATGAGCCGTAATGATCCTGAGGAGCACCCGGCTGTATTTTAAGTGTCCTCTCCACCCTTGATTGAGGACTCGTGGGCATTTCTGAGTGCAAGGCACAAACGCATGATGCATAACAACAGCGCCGGCTGAGATGTCACCCGCAATTGTATTTACAGTGAGAAACAGTCAAAACTGTCAGTGCAGGCACTGAGAGGTCAGAGTGGTGGTCTGTGTATGAGAGGTAAAGTATGTGTTGGGGAATTCCTACATCCTGACTTTGGTCTGTTTCGCCAGCGATTACATTACGCAAGAGAATTAACCTCAGACTGTTCTAGGGGCAAATGTAGGGATTAGGATCAAAATGCTGCTTCCGTAGTAGACAACAACTGCTGAGCACAGCAATACATTGACGGGCAGACACGCAGCAGACTGAATCAATAAAAACTGAGCCCCTTACATGATAAAATCCTGAGCACGAGGCCGTTTGGCGTGTTTAATATCATATAAATAAAGACTCCCTCTGGACGCACGGGCTCAACCCCATCGTTATTCATTTTATCGAGCACATTAAGATTTATTGTGTGTCCGCGGCAAGCAGCAGTTTATCAAATGGCTGCTTATTATGTCCAAGTTGTCAGAAAGGCAGGTCTGTGTCCTGCTTGGATGGGGTGACAGAATAGGATATTACACACGGTACACATACAACTTAATAGATTTAAACTAGAATTACAGACTTACCAGTCTGCCAACCAGTCAAGTTTACATCCACGTCTGTCCAAAATGTGATCACTTCATCATTTTATACTATGAGACATTTGTGTGAAATTGTCATAATGGGCAAATTAATTCTTGAGTTATGGCCAAAAACGTGTTTTGTGAGGTCAGAGTGAGCTTGATATTTGACCACCAAATTCTAATCAGTTCATCCTTGAGTCCAAGTGGACGTTTGTGTCAAATTTGATGAAATTCCCTCAAGGCGTTCCTGAGATAACACATTCACAAGAATGGGAAGGACGTGACGTCACAGTGACCTCTTTGACCTCCAAAGTCTAATCAGTTCAGCCTTAAGTCAAAGTGGACTTTTGTGCCAAATTTGAAGAAATTCCCTCGAAGTGTTCCTGAGATATCGCGTTCACAAGAATGTTATGGAGGGACGACCCGAAAACACAATTCCTCTGTCGCCAGCGCGGCATGAAAACACTCGCTTGGCTGATTTCTAGCCCACAACACAGACCAAATGTCTTAATTGCACTGCTTGATCTGTTAAACCTAATAGCCTTTGTTCCCTTGAAAGAATGTTTAAACATGCTCTTTTCATGCTGAAGCAAACTCTGTTGCTGAGCCGATTAGAAGAAGGCAAACAGTTTTACCTTCATGGTTCCCTGAGTTGCCTCAATGAGGTAATTAATTATACTTTTTCCTCGTCAGGTGAGCGGCACCGCGGGTTGGTTGGCTGCTGTACTGTAATTAGACACAACATTTCGATGCCGGTCCAGGTATGGCCCAGCACTGATTACTGATCGGCACGTACAAAACAGCCTCGAGTCAAACAAATCAAACAAGCTGGCGCCAAGGCCGTAATTGTGACTAATCAAACGCCTTCACATAGGCGAACAAAAAAAAAGTGTGTCTTTGTTTACGCATGCAAAGCAAGTGGAGGTGGTTTGTTTGCAGAAAGATGCTTGAAGTCAGTCACTATAATCAGTTTGATTTGAAGATCAAGAGCAGTGACGGCAGCTGACTTCAGATACATTGTTTGTTGATTGCATTTTAAGTGAGTCAAATGTAGATGACAAGCCGAATGCTTTTATCGCGTTCTTCCTTCATCTTGTCACAAAACAAGAAAAATTCTCTCCTTTGTGATCAAACATGCTTCACTCGTACGTCACAAATTGTTAGATGTGTGACTAGTCAACTGTTAAAGGAACAGTGTGTAGCATTTAGGGGGATCTAGTGGCACGAATGGAATAAGTATGTTTTCTTTAGTGAATAAGCACCTGAAAATAAGAATCATTGTGTTTTCGTTACCTTAGAATGAGCCGTTTATATCTATGGAGCGGGTCCTCTTCACGGAGCCGGCCGCCATGTTTCTACAGTAGCCCATAACGGACAAATCAAACACTGGCTCTAGATAGGGCCATTTGTGTTTTTTGCTTCGGCCACTTTAGTTCTTCTACACGCTTAGCACACGGGAGAACGTTAAATTGGTTTCAATCTGCAACCACACTGCTAGATGGTGCCAGATCCTGCACACTGCACCTTTAACAAGTTTGCCATAACAACCTAATAAAGTGATAATATGTCAGTGTCGACTGGGCATCCCCATCGTATTCATACATACAAATAAGAGAGAGTTTCTTGCTGTATAATTCGACCCAACATCTAGAGCTGCAACGATTAATCAATTAGTTTAAATAAATCGGTTTGAGTAATTTTTGAAAGGAAAAAAAAGTCGAAATTCTCTGATTCCAGCTTCTTAAATGTGAGTATTTTCTGGTTTCTTTACTCTGTAACAGTAAACTGAGTATCTTTGAGTTGTGGACAAAACAAGACATTTAAGGACTTCATTTTGACATTGACATTTTTCACCATTTTCTGTCATTTTTTAGACCAAACAACTAATTAATTAATCGAGAAAATGATCCACATATTAAGAAAAAATGAAAATAATCATTAGTTGCAGCCATACCAACATTAAACTAATATTTTTGGGAAAAATATGGGTGACATTAAAGAAGAAAAAGGAGAGTGAGACAGACAGCGCACACTTTCACACCAGTGGCAAATCGAATCGTTTTGAGTCACCAAACGGTTGATTTTCTTCCCACTCGATCCCCCCGCCCGGCGCTCCACATCAGTGGCTCCCTGCTCTGAAACGGAAGGCCATAATTGACCTTGGCCACAGACAGCGTGAGGGCCAAAACTGCTCAGCCCCACATAATCAGCCCCAGTCACCAAGGCAAAAAAGACAGCGACAGAAATAAAGGAGAGATGAACAATCAGGTGAAGGCACAGCAAAAAAACCCAAAAAAAAACAGATTTACTATAGAGAGAAAGGAACATTGTTGAGGGGAAGGGGCACATCCTGGGAGGGACACAGTTTCTACAGAAAAATAACACATAAAAAAGAGGGAGACAGATGGAGAGAGTGGGAGTTTGAAATAAAAAGAGTGAATAGGATTTAAAAGACAAGAGAGCAAAGAGAGTCACTCTGAAACAAACATCCTTTGGAACAAAAAAATCACAAAACGGGTCGTGATTTTTGAGCATGACCGCCGAAAAAGTAGGTGAGAGGAGGCTCGTATGGGGAGGGGGACGCACATTAATATGCAGAGTGACTGCTCACTACCTCACTGTGGAAACCAAGAAATTGTTTATTAATGCTGCCAGCATAAAACCTATTAATCCATGGAAAAAGGTCAACCTCCAGAAAGCTGAGCTGCATTCACAATGCTAAGCCGCCCTCATATGTATAAGAGTCACGTCGACAGTGTGTGCAGACAATGGGGGCTTCAGCAGACCTGTCTGATTATCAAACCCAGAGGAGGAAGAGGAGACAGCGACCAGATGAGGAGAGTCACCGGTAAACAGCTGGATGGATTGTGTGCACAGACGGTGTACAGTTTCAGTTTTCCTTTTTTTTTTTTTTTACCTTGAATGATCTAAGTACATATGACATGACTGGAAGCATACGTGCCGATAGGACAGCCAGATTATAGCACAAAAAGATAATGAAAAATAGAAATGTTTGCTTATATAGATACGGTATGACTTTAAGGTCTGAGAACAGTGATGGTATGTTTTTTTTATGAAGATTAAGCTGCAGATTTGAGTGAGACAGAATGAAAACAGTTAGTATGATCAAGGAGAGTTCCTGGCTGAGCCTCAAAGTCACTATGTCAAAGGAATGCTCCTTGACTTTGCTCTTTGTCTTCAGATACTTGATCTGCAGCCAGCGCGCTTTGCAACACTGACTCAAATGTTGTACAAGATGAGCCGTAACAAGTATTAGCTACAACTGATGAAGACATCTGCAATTCATGTTTCATGAATGAAATTATGATTATGAATCATTTTAAGCAAAGACTTCAAAATTAATTGTTGCTGTTAGTGCTATAATGATTACTTAGTGTATTAAAGAGATGGTTTGGGTGTTTTGAAGTGGGGTTGTATGAGGTACTTCTGACGGTTGGTGCGCCCCCAGCATCAAGATACAGATAGGAGTACCGACACCGGAGCAAAGCAATACGTGCTGTGGACGAGGACGGCAGAAAAACTTATTTTAGCCACCTAAAAAAACAGCTCACCTAAAAAAAAAAAATTATATCCATTTAAGTGTACGCTATATTTAGAATATCTTCCGATGGCGAACTGAACTGAAAGTGAAACATATCTATACTGTTTTTGCCATCTGAGCCTGCTGGATTTGGAGAGAGCATGAATAAGTTTCACTTTCAGTTCAGTTCCCGTCGAAAAGGGCTGAAAAGTGGTGAAACTTTTCGAAATATAGCATACACGTAAAGGGATAATGATTTCAATAGGTGAGCCTTTCTTTTAGATGGCTAAAATACATTTTGCTGCTGGCCCCGTCCATAGCACTGTATTGCTTTGCTCTGGTGTCGGTACTCCTGTCTGTTTCTCCAAGCTGGGGGTGTGCCGACCGTCATCTACTGTACGTAATACACCTACTATGGATACGTACCTCATACAACCCTACTTCAAAACAACCGGACTATCCCTTTAATATGAAATCGAAAAATATAGCAAATAACACATTTTTTTAAAAAATTTATTATTGCATAATCTTGCAATTTAATCAAGTTTTAAACTATATTTCTTTAAAGTGCTTTACATCATGTTATCTGGATACAGATGTAGTGAATTGTCATCCCCTTCTGCACTCTGTCTACTTTAATGAATAAGGAAATAAAATGTCTCCGTCTACAGATAATGAAAAACTTTCATCTCTGCAGCCATAAAACAGTGAGCCAGCAGACTGCACTCCAAAGCCTTTCTTCAAATTTACCAAGTGATATATGACTTTATTTTAATGTATTCCATATATCAGACTATTTGCATATGATCACCTTAACATGATGTTGTTGCAATCCTTCATTTTATACCCAAGCAAAAATATACCTTTCACTGAAAAGGTGACAAAAAGCACTAACGCCTTTAAGTTATTTGGCCACCAGAAGCACTTAAGTGTTCAATAAAACTTCCCTGAAGGGAGAGACCCTTTAACACTGGCACAGTACAGCTCCCCTGGCATATTTCATACACACACACAGTCCATGCTTAGAAATGTTACACAGAAGTGTTGCTATTCTCAGGGGGAGACGAACTTGTTGCATGCAAAGTCCGATAAAGGTTTTAGGTCATGAACTGGGTTTAAAAAATGTGCTAATGGGTATCTCTCTTGATGTGCAGCTCTCTGCTAGCCATCTAAGAGACTCAACTAGGTAGAAAATGAAACAACTGAAAGGTGGTTCTGAAAAGTGAAGCCAGTGCGGAAGTTTCTTAAACTTGCATTCTTTCTAATAGCCAGTAGGGGGCGACTCCACTGGTTCCAAAAATAAGTCTGATTGTATAGAAATCTATGAGAAAATGACAACAACAACTTGTTCAATACAGCATGATGTTCATTTAGCAAATTATGGTCCATTTAGAGGTAAATAGAGACAAAGTAGGGTATGCTTTAGTTTAGGGTGTGGCTACCTTGTGATTGACAGGTCGCTGCCACGGTGTTGTGCGGTCTAGGAGTTGTCCGTGGTTTTTGTCTCACACCTTTAACCCTTTCACAGTGTGTCTTCAGTTCAATGGTCGTCGAAAAATTTCTTATTCAGCATTCGTTTGTTTTAGCTCCACCCTCTGTGGAAGTAATCCCTTTTTAACTATATAAAAATGTGATAAACAATGATAAAAGTATTAATCTTGTAACCCTGTGTTTACTACTGAAACAGCATACAATCATAGTGCTGCTGTATAGACCCCCAATGCTGTAACTCACAGCTGTAGTGATGTAATGCAAACAAACTCCAAGTCACCTCGCAGCTGCAAGGGGCCCAACACAAGGAATCTGTCTCTGACATAATGGATGTCGGGGAGGCACCTAGATCATATGTATGGTATAGGGTATATGCTGATTAGTAAGATATTTTTACAGAGACCAGTAGAATTGAGGAATACTAAAATTTATGATGGTAGGATAGGAGGGATGAGTTCTTTGTTCCAAGTATATAAGGTTATGATGTAAAGCCCGCGGACAGTCGTGTCCGGACCGGCTCGGGTTTTGGTTGTGTTTGTGTCTGTTGATATTAAACACAATGAAAACTCTGCTTCTTGCAGTATACTTGTACAGCATCAAGTGATTCATTTGAGTAACCTATGTTGACTTTCTGACACCATTAAAATTGAACATTGAAGAACATTGAACTGGGATCTCAGCTGTTCCAGGCCCAAGGCTTGAGATTTCAAGACTCAACACCTCTCGTGCCACTTCTGGTTCTAAAACCAAGATGGCGACAGCCAAAATGCGAAAGTCAAGGCTTCAAAACGGCAGTCCACAAACCAATGGGTGACGTCACGGTGACTACGACCATAATGCATAATGCAAACTGCACTTCAGGCACAAGTGATTTAGTTTGAGTATAGAAGAGAGAAATCAAGCAAAAGATTTAGGTCAGTTATGTCATCCGACCAAACACCACGTTCTCCAATCAACTGTGTTCTCAGTGACGACGGTTTGAAATATGTATCAGAATGTTGAAATTATTCGCTGTTTTTGCTTTTTAAAATCTTGAAATTATGTATGTATTTATTATTTGTTGGGTGGGTTTTGAAGCTGCAATGAAAAACAGTAAACAAGCACCAGCCTAAAGTGGTTGTAAACAGCAGGGACTCAAATTACGGGTTCATCGGGGTCAGTTTAGATAAATACACACCGAGAAAGCCACGACTGGAAAGTGGCAAACATCATAAGCCTTTGGAATAAATCATTGAAGAACACAGTAAAGTCTGCGAGAGGCAAAAATACGATGCTCATACTAAATAAAAAAAACATTGTAGGAGAGCCTTTTGGTGAGCAAACACACAAGCAAATAAAGCACAACCGCCTACATCTAGATCAATGGGGTTTCAAGTACTTCTCAGTGTGTGTGCACACTTGTGTGTGTGTGTGTGCGTGTGTGTGTGTGAGAGTCCACTCTGCTGCTGTTGATCCGTAAATTGGTGCCAGATTGGTGGCAAGGCAGCCAGATTTTCGCGAGATTGGCTAGTCATTTCTTGTCAGGCAAGCCAACAGTCGGCCCTGTGCAACAAGCTGACAAGCATATAGCAGACATGTCACACACACAAACACACACACACACACTCACACACACACACTAATCTCTTGACGTGCCCACACACACCCCCGTAAGTCCAAGTACACACACAAAAAGAAATAAATAGATGCTCATTGTACAGCAGAGTTACAGTGTGCATAGAGAAAGAAAAATGGAAGAGGTGTCTCCAGGTATGGAGCTGTTTCTCATCTCTGTGTGTTTCTGTCTCTTCTCTGTTTGTGTTATTTACACCCTCAGGAACAGTGTCCCAGTTTTTTTTTTTTTTTGAAAGAGGAAGTGCATGTTCTCTCCTTGTAGATTCACTTGGCAGCGACTCTCTCTCTCTTGCTACTTTGCACTTAAACATCTTCCCCATTTCAGCTCTGAACTTTAGTGAGCATTCATTTATATGAAAAGAGCGCAGCGTGTGAGGAGAGAGCAAGAAAGTGTTGATTTTAACATTCGATGTGTTGGTCTTCTTACTCATGTTTGTAATGGTGTTTTATTTTTAGTAGCAGCAGCAGTGGCATTGCTGCTGTTTTTGTTGTTAGTAGAGCTTCTAGGACTACTTTCATTTTTGTTACTGTTGTTGTTAATGGAGAAATCCAGGTCCCTCTCTGTTTTACTGGCTAACCTACAGAATTACAGCCGAACACATGGCTGAGAGGAAAAGGCTGTCAATATTCTATACATTTCTTATTACCATCAAGACAGTCTGTGTATCCAAAGCCTGATATACGTATCTTATTATCTTATTCTTCTGTGCAATAGACCTCTAAAACTATTAGACACACATAGTCACTTTCTCAATAGGTGATATATTCCTTCATTTCCATGAACATTGGTAGTTCATTTTGAGTCAGTCCCACAAACAACATCCTGTTGCCGTTAATGCTTACTAGCATTAAATGTGTATTAATCCGCAGCTGGAAATATTTCCCAACAAATACATTTAAATTGTACTCCTGTTTGAATAATGTTTGTTAAAAAGTACAATGCCCAGCTGTTTAAGAAAGTATCAGAGCCTTTTTTTTAAAAAAATCAAACAATATATTAACAGATAAAGGGACTTTTTCCCCTAGATGTAGTGACAGTAGGAACAGATTTGCCTCAGTATTGTTAGGGCCCTATTTAAATGATCTATAGCGCATGGTCTAAAGTGCATGGCGCAAGTGTATTTAGGGCGTGTCCATCTCCACTTTTGCTAGTTAAATGGCACATAATCTGGGCGCAAGGTAAGGCGCAAGGGTGAAGGGGGTTGTATTTAGTCTCTTAATTAATCATAGGTGTGTTTTGGGCGTAACAGGAATTAAATCAGAGTGTCATATACCATTTCTTTTAAAAAGCCAGGGGTGCCTCCACCTGGCGCATTGTTATTTAAATGGTGGATTCAGCAAATTGGAGAAGTGAGCCGTTTTCTGCAGTGAAAATTTGCTTTTGAAAGGCTAAACGCCAACAAATATGGATTAAAGCAGAATATTTCATTAGATAAAAACATGTTGTGAATTTTGGAAATGATTACATTTATCTTTATTTCAAATTTTCGGACTATTGGACTTTACAACGCTCGGAGTTATTGGAAATGTTTGAATCACATGAGTCGGAAACAATCATAAGCAGCCACCACTGGAATCTAATCCTACAAATAGTATAATACTAAGATTTTTTTCTCTATCTGCAACTCTGCAGAAGACATTTAAACAGAATGAAAAGACATTCAAAAAATTTGTGGCGTGGCTACCATGTGATTGACAAGTCACCACCACGGCGTTGTCCGGTTTGGGTGTTGTCTGTGTTTTCTTGTGTGTTTTCAGTTCAAGAAAGTTAATTGTACCATTTTGGTCACCTAAACATGTTTTATTCAGTGTTTGGTTTTACTTAGCTCCACCCTCTTGTGTCACTTCTTGTTCCAAAAGACCAAGTTGGTGACGGCCAACATGCGGACCTCAAAACCAACGGCTGACATCACGGTGACTACTTCCACTTCTTATATTCAGCCTATTATTCTAACTTCATACAGCGTAAATTATCACAAATTTGAAGTGTCCCTAGGATACAACCTTAACTCCACTGACTGTTGCAGTTCATTGTCAACACCTTTACCCTTAACCATCATGGGGCATCCTGGTGGGGGGTTAGAGCATGTTCCAAACATTTACTTAATGATTTTTATATCATACGGGAATTACTGGAAACCAATGGCTAACTGGAATTGTAGAAAAAAATCATCAAAAAATGTAAACCTGTAGAGCAGGTTTAAATATCCATGTCCCTCCTATCTAGATCCTTGCTTGTTTTGTACAAATTTTCTCTCAGATGTACATCACTTTGGACAAAAGCGTCTGCTATATGAAATTGGAGATTTGTAGAATTGTAGCATGCATATCAAAATGGTCAGCAAAAATGTAAATTATAACTGATTTGTAATTGTAGAGCTAAAACAAATATACTAGTATGATCCTTTAATGCAAAACTCCAAAGGCCATTCACAGGATTATCATATTTTCCCTTGCAGGATTCGTATTGTTGTGTAGTTATACTTAGATTTAGGACGCCAAGTTTATACATAAATCAAGCCCAACAGATTACAGCTGTCTGTGTTTCTGAGAGGCATGTCTGAGGAAAGTAATATTATAAAATAACCCCAATGAGGCTATAGTTGTTGTAATGCAGTGCATAATCTGGATGATAGAGCATTGCATAAGTAGACATATCTATTACTGCTGACATTATGAAGAGTTAACCAGTGACGGTGGTACATAAAGCCAGATGTTTGAAGTGCAGTGTAGGAAACCTGAAGACCTGAACAGCTGGATCTAAAAAGCTAGACTAAAGCTGTGATTTCTTCAAAGTGCCTGGTTTAATATGTAATAGGATCGAGGGATTTGGTTAGTCCAGCTATCCCTTTGGTATTTTTGAAATTTGACTGTCGAGGGGCCATTTCACAGCGTCCATCCCTCCTGAAACCCTGTTGACAAGCAGCCAGAGCACTCAGCCTGAGTGTCTGTGCATGAGGGGAAGGCAGGAGAGGATTCCCCGACAGTCTGTCTCTCTCTGAGGATAAAATGTGGCACAGCTACAGCTGCAAGGCTGAGTGATTCAACCAGTCAGCCAGAAAAGAACCACAAAACCAACCGACCTGCCCATCAGCTGTCACATTTGATTTGGGGAAAACTGTACTGACTGTGGTCAATACTTCACCTGCAGCTGATCAAAATTCAGCTGTACTGAAGCTCTTATGAATTACTCCAGTACATGTAGTCGGTCGCATAATCAAATGGACCAAACACAATTTATGGGGGAAGAATACTAATCGGTGCCTTTCTGCAATATCTCAGGACAACCTCCATAAAAGGGGTTCTATTCGCAATTTTTAATCAATTTCTCATTTTAATACCGCACAGTGAAATTCCTAAAGGTACACTGAAGCAGCACTGTCTGCTTTTCTTCACAGAGGTCATTTTCATACAGAGTTGTAATCAATTTCTTGAGACTGACTGTTAATACTATTAATTTGTGTGTCTGTATTTCAAGAAAGCTCCAGCTGATACCTTGCGGTACCGCCGATATCAAGTACCGATCCGATACCAGCGTGATAAAAAACAGTTTCTTTGTCAGTTACAAAGAACATAAATTAATGAAGCTATATAATAACTCCGTATTCTCTTAGCTGTGTCCTCAGTGGACAGCCTGTGTGCTAATTTGTCCAGCAGGGTGCAATATTAGGGTATGTCCACCCCCTGCACATTAGCCACGCCCCCTTTCATTACTCATGAACTGTTTGTCGTAGAGTCTTGTGGGAGGTAACACTGTACTCAGCAGAGAGTTCCTTTTTCATTAATATGGGTAAACAGAAGCCTTACATCCTGTACATATTGCTGTTTTACTTGTTGGATTTTCAACGTTTTTCTCGCTCTGACCACTGTTACCGTTACACTCTCCACTAGCACCGCACTGTTGTTACTTGCTATCGTCACGTGACAAACTACCTGCAATCAGTTCTTCTTCGCTGCTCTAAAATAGTAGTTGCCAGTGGCAGCCATGATACATCCAGGGTGACAGCACAGTGAAGGCTATTGTTTTGGAGTGGCGAAGAAGAATTGGTTTCTGGTTAAACAAGTTGTATTTTTTCTGGATTAATAAATTATGGTATCGGATCGGTGCATAGACTGGCGTACTCGTCAATATCCGATAACGAATTTTGGGCAGTATCGGACGCATTTCCGATACTGGTTTTGGTATCGGAACAACAAAGACAACGGACAAAAATGATGGTACCCTTCACGTAATATTTTGTTGCACAACCTTTTGAGGCAATCACTGCAAACAAGTGATTTCTGTAACTCTCAATGAGACTTCTGCACCTGTCGACAGGTATTTTGGCCCATTCCTCGTGAGCAAACTGCTCCAGCTGTCTCAGGTTTGAAAGGTGCCTTCTCCAGACTGCATGTTTCAGCTCCTTCCACAGATGTTCAATAGGATTTAGATCAGGGCTCATAGAAGGCCACGTCAGAATAGTCCAATGTTTTGTTCTTAGCCATTCTTGGGTGTTTTTAGCTGTGTGTTTTGGGTCATTATCCTGTTGGAGGACCCATGACCTGCAACATAGGCCAAGCTTTCTGACACTGGGCAGCACATTTCACTCCAGAATGCCTTGATAGTCTTCAGATTTCATTGTACCCTGCACAGATTCAAGACACCCTGTGCCAGATGCAGCAAAGCAGCCCCAGAACATAACCGAGCCTCCTCCATGTTTCACTGTAGGTACAGTGTTCTTTTCTGTGTATGCTTCATTTTTGCGTCTGTGAACATAGAGCTGATGTGACTTGCCTAAAAGCTCCAGTTTTGTCTCATCTGTCCAAAGGACATTCTCCCAGAAACTTTGTGGCTTGTCAATATGCATTTTGGCAAATTTCAGTCTCGCTTTTTTATGATTTGGTGTCCTCCTTGGTGGTCTTCCATTAAGTCCACTTTGGCTCAAACAGCGACTGATGGTGCGATCTGACACTGATGTACCTTGACCTTGGAGTTCACCTCTAATCTCTTTGGAAGTTGTTCTGGGCTCTTTGGTTACCATTCGTACTATCCGTCTCTTCAATTTGTCATCAATTTTCCTCTTGCGGCCACGTCCAGGGTGGTTGGCTACAGTCCCGTGGACCTTAAACTTCTGAATAATATGTGCAACTGTAGTCACTGGAACATCAAGCTGCTTGGAGATGGTCTTATAGCCTTTACCTTTAACATGCTTGTCTATAATTTTCTTTCTAATCTCCTGAGACAACTCTCTCCTTAGTTTTCTGTGGTCCATGTTCAGTGTGGTACACACCATAATACCAAACAGCACAGTGACTACTTTTCACCCTTCAAATAGGCAGACTGACTGATTACAAGTTTGAAGATACCTGTGATGCTAATTACAGGACACACCTTAGTTTAACATGTCCATATGGCCAAATTATTTTCAATCTTTTCTAGGGGTACCATCATTTTTGTCCAGGTCAGTTTCATTAGTTTGTTTTTTAAAATGATTCTGTTGAACTACAATTCAAAAGCAATGTCTGATTTTCATTAGTTAATTTTCAGTAAATTTTTATTTATTATTACTTTTGTCAGTTTCAAGTTATTTCAGTGATCATTGTGGGTTTTTCTTTCTGTAACGGAAGGGTACCAACAATTTTGTCCACGTGTGTATGTTACTCAATATAACAGGAAATTGTGTGTGACGAGGTTTGAAGTGGCTGCTTGTGTTTTTTTTCTGAGTGCCATACATGTGCTAGCTTCCTTTTCCTGTGTGCATGTGAATGTTTTCTAGTACAAATGGCTTTCTAATGGAAGAGTGTGCGTGGGCGAATCACACAATAACAGCATCTGACCTGCTGGCCTCTGTGGTGAAGCTGTGGTGTAAGTACCGGAACCGCAAGTACAAACATTTACAATGTACGGGTCAGAGCTATTCTTACTACAGTGTACGGTAAATTTGCATTTAATTTTGCACTACATGCACCATGTCCACCACACATCATATATGTATAGTATAAAATTCTCCCACTTTTTATTGAAGTTATTGTTTTCAAGTATAGGTGATGTATTTTAACACTAGTTTAACACGTGCACACAAACACACCTGTTCCTGGACTTGGCAGTTTCTAGTGCTCCTGCAGTACATTGTCGTGTTGCCTGACTCACAGTGTGAAGAGCCACATAGACACAGTGGAGAGAGGATTAACTCAGATTTAAGGGACTGAATTTTCATGATTTACAACCTTTCTGTACGAGCTCTCGCTGTATTGATTTTTTACAACTCCAGGGGTGAAGCTTGATAAAACGTTACTTTCATTTCATGGGTGGAAACAGAAAAAGGACGAAGGATTCTTGTGGAGGAGAAGAGAGGACTGTGGCTATTACACCTGCAGGCAGGCTATTGAGGACTTCTTTGTCGCAGCAAAAGAACCGACACCACACACACGCATTTTGATCCAGCTACAGGGAACAGCTTGCACAAGACTTGAATCTAAACCCCGAAGGCATGACACAAAAGTCCTTCTAAGGTTGTAACCATGATAGAACAGCCGTAACCCTCCAGAACTTCTCTTTATGAATCATTCCTTGATGCTAGATACTATCAAGGAAAGATAATCTACGTTGTATACTGTATTCACTGTGACTTTCCTAAGTAATGCAAGACATACATATATTTCACACAGGTTCTTTAGACTTAGCCAAGCCTGTGTTTTGGCATATGCAGGAACTCTCTAGTGGCTGTGTGCAGGAAGTCCCTTTTGAAACTTTGGTTGAAGTATAAAGCATAAAGAAACTTCCCCAAGGTTGAACATGCACATCTGGACTGGCTACTGTGATAACGGAACTAGAGTTACAAAACAGATGGACAGCCAAGAGGACTGATGTGTGCACAATCCGACGTGAGTTTGTAAGTGACCCGCATCCAGTTACTGTTTGGATATGGAGTTCCTGAGGACTACTTGTTGCTTTACGAGCCCTCATCCCTCCACTGCTCATTTGCACATTACACTGCTCTTGAGGCAACGAGCACAAGTGTGCCATTTGTATTTGCATGGTGCTTGACATTTACACACTGGGAAAGCAATTAGGCCAGAACTAGGGTCATTAATACAGTGAACAGGCTAGACATGTTTGCTCTGATAGCTACTGCAATATCTTGTCATGGAGAAATGACGGTGATGCCATCAACATACTAACATATCATCTGAGGGTCTCACAGAGGAACAAAGATGAAAATCTGAATTCCCCATCCCGTTAGCCTACTGTTGTTCTGTTTCGGGGGCTTTGAAACTAAGCAGGTCCACTCTTTGAACAGGCATTGTCTCAAGCTGTTTCATAGGAAAACAACAAACCTTAACATTAACAGAGACTCACAGTGCTCCGTATGAATAAATGTTGCAGATACCAATTCAAGGTAGAAGTGGAAGGTAGGATCAGAGGTTAAAAAAACAACAAATGACTGAATCAATGAGTAATACTAATTGCTGACATGAATAGGGTTTCAGTCACCATGGGTGAATGACTCTGTCAGTCTGCTATCTACTTTTAAATCTAAAAAAAGCATTTAAAAATACAGCTTTTCTGATGGAATTTCCTAGGTTGGGAAGTTAGTTTCTTTGACAAGCAAATGACCAACCTGAAGACATCACACAAAAACAACTGGGTACTGGTATTGGTTGCTAGGTGACAGTGGCACTGGGGCGCATTCCAAACAATGATGGTGGTCACGGCTTATGAAAGATTATTGGACTTACCGCCTACCGAATCACGACTGTGTCCAAAAGTATTGTGGTGGTATCTGGTTGGCAAACATAATTTCTCCACTTCTTACATAAGCAAGAAATGTGCCACAGCTAAGAAAAGGGTGACTATCAGTGAACTGTCTGGACAGCTACTGACTTATAGGGCCCTGACACACCATGCCAAAGGTCGGCCTTCGGACAGTTTGGGGCCGTCGGTGAGCTTCTGTCGCCTTAGTTTTTGCGGTGTGTCCTGCACCGTCGGCTCTAGTCTGCCCGTGTTGGAATTTTTCCGGCCTATTCAGCATGTTGAATCGGCGGCGGAGCTCGTTGAAGAGAGAAATCACTCTGATTGGTAGTTCAGCTAGCGAATCAGTGCATCAGAAGAGAAACGGATGTGAGGAAAACAAGCAAACGAATAAAGTCGAGGAAAAGCACTGAAGGTTCTTTCACAACAACATGTCCATCTGGAAGGAAGCTAAGTGGTGGGTGACAGTGGTGTGAAAATGGTCGGCAGATGACGCTTAATTTCATCTATAACAACGGCTTGTATATCCGTAGTCCTCATTGAATACTGCCACCTGCTGGTAGGGAGAGTTATTTCATCTGACGCTGGCGCAGAACATACATGGTAGATGGCCATCGGCTGTAGTCTTTGCGGTGTGCTATAGTGCAACTTTTTGGCCAAGACAAAGGCAACAGCAGCTGGTGGCCTTCGTTGCCGCTTTGATGTTGGGTTGATGTGCCTGGGCCTTTATGATTGTAGTTGCAGTCATCTTATAAGATGGTTTAGTGTGTGATAAAGGCAGCAGGAGGACAGACAATGGGCAACTGTGCATAGAGGCTTTTACTCCAGAAGTTGATCAAGGTTTCCTGTATGTCATATCTGTATATTGATTTGGACAACGAGTATTATTTGATAGCATTACTCCTTAATTAAAAACCTTTCACCGTAGTCCTTGTGACCACTAAATAATGTCAAGCCTACTTGTTTCCCCTGCAACAGTGAAGGCTTTGTGCCAATATCCACTTCAAATCATAGAAACTTTGTGACAGCAGTTGTGAATATAGATTTAAACTACAGTATTATATTTTGCTGAGCTCCTGACAGAAATTTATTAGAAAGTGTGCCACTCAAAAAAAAAAAAAATATATATATATATATAGTCTTATATTTGGCTGAGCTCCTGACAGAAATTGATTAGTAAGTGTGCCACTCAAAATAAATATATAAATATATATATTCTCTTCCAGGCTATAATTGGCCCGAGATTATAGAAATATATTTTTCACATCAATTTACCAAGATTAAAAGAAAAGGCCTTTTGATGTTTGCTCTATATATTTTCAAATGTCCTTCAAAAGCAAGTTATCTTAAGCTTTTATTAGTTTGTTATTTATGAAAAGCCCTTGACTTTGAAATATAAGTAATCATTTGCGAATACCACGCTGCATGTGTGCTAATAAAATATGATCCCTTGTGGTAATCAACTACATAATTAAAAATGCCATTTAGCATAATTTGGAACATCTTTGATATCTAATAATTTCAGCACTTAGTGTAGAGATGAGGTTGCAGGTGGAGGTATTAACAGGAAGTCTATTGGTAGGCAACCACAGCACAGCCCATATGAACAGGTTAGGGCTCCCGAATGGGAATGAGAGTATGGGTTGGGGTTAATAACATTTCCATTGAATACACCACATGATGTTAGTAATGTTAGTAATGTTAGTACTCTGCTTTAACTGGCTATGATGAGAAATGAATTAATTAATATTCCTGTGTGTGATTCTAAAAGGCTGTTGGTTTCGTTGGCTGGTGTGTTGCTCAAAATGGTGAATGCTTTTAGCTGAAGGAGCTACTGACAAATGGGGGCAACACGCAGAGACTGTCTGCATGCAACACTGATTATATTGCCAAACAAGCCGCTGAGTTCCCGCTCTCTTCCTTTTTCTCTCCCAACTCTCCTTCTCCCAACCAGTCAATGCAGTATTTGTATTCTTTCCAGTCTCCTGCTTTCCCATTACCTGTCAGCAGCACATAATTTATAGCTACAGTATCTCTGCAGCATCAACCAACTAACAACTCTTTTGTCTGTTTTTGGCCACTCCATTTTAATAGAGATGTAAGGATTATCCCAGATGGATGAGGGAGATTCAGCGTAAGCTCTAGCTGACAGATCGATAGTTGGCTGATGGCCACCATGGTAAGAAGTCAGCCCACTCGGGGAGGAGAAATACAGCTTGAACATGCTTCTGTGAAGATACCGATAAACAACTTCAGGGATGTAGAAAAGGGATTTCTTGGAAGCTCATAGAGGCTTGCACAGGCTCTCTGAGCAGCCAGCATGCATACTTCTATAACTGTGCAACTGTACAGTGAAACACTAAGGGAACAGACATTGTGCAGCATTGAGGTGGGGCCATTACAGAAGCAAAGCACTGAACTAAAGCAAAGAATCCGATGGCAAAAGCGAACAGAAGTAAACTGGAGCAGTTCAAAGAGTGGCTTTCAGACGAGAGTCATTGGTACAAAACATGTATGACATATAAAAACCTTGAAAGAACGGCTTGTTTTCTGTTTCCTTTGTGCACCACTCACTGTCTGGTTACGTATATACAACACTACACATATGTCCCATAGCACACACGTAAAAGTTACGTACAAGTATATTATTAGACGCCCACAGTATTCCGGTTAGAGGAATAGTGGAGAATCGCAACCCAAGTTGAAAGATCAGAAGTGAGGATTAGAAAAAATCATTTCAGTCATAGGTACTTAAGGAATTGACCATTTATAGCAAATAGAAATACAGTTAGATTTGGCCGGAAAGGCTTTGCTGTTTGAGGGAGCTCTTGAAGAATCTAAGGAACAAGGAAGGTTTTGCTGAATGAACTAATCCCCCCTTAGTCAACAACAAGCATGACGCTGTCATTTGCATCAGCCAATGCATTGGCGTGAGAGAATCCAAGAGAATCCGTGATTTTGAAACTAGAATTACCGCCTTGCAGTTGTATGCCTCCGCCAACCAATCAAGTTGCAGTTTATATACATGTTTGTCCAAAAATTCATAACTTCAAAATTTTATCCCGTTAGACATTTGTGTTAAATTGTCATAATTTTGGGGCTACAAGTGATGCAGTGGTTAGCACTGTCGCCTCACAGCAAGAATCTGGCTTGGGGCCCTTCTGTGTGGAGTTTGCATATTCTCCCCGTGTTAGCGTGGGTTAATTGTTGTCTCTAAATTGCCCATAGCTGTGAATGCGAGCGTGAATGGTTGTCTGTCTCTATGTGTCCTGTCCCTATGTGATAGTCTGGCGACCTGTCCAGGGTGTACCCCGCCTTCGCCCAATGTCAGCTAGGATCGGCTCCAGCCCCCCTGCGACCCTGAATAGGATAAGCGGTTACAGATAATGGATGGATGGATGGATGGATGTCATAATTAGCATAAGAGTTCTTGAGTTATGGCCAAAAACGTGTTTTTGAGGTCACAGTGACCTTGACCTTTGACCAGCAAAATCTAATCAGTTCATCCTTGAGTCCAAGTGGACATACTGTATGTGCCAAATCTGAGGATGAAGATGTTCCTGAGATATGACGTCCCAGAGAATGAGAATGAGAGCATATAAAGGTGGTTATAAAGTATGATTGAATATCATTTGTCAGGTGGTAGCCAAGAAGCTAACAAATGTGCCACTGATAGTGAAGCATAAATGAAGCAGCTGATCAGCTAATGTAAGCACAACTTCAGTGCTCTATTTGAACTAACTCTATGCTTTATATACGACCCATATCCACCAGGATCACTGAGGGGAACTTTGCTGGAATCTTCCTGAAAGTCATTGACAAAAAAGATTTAAAAGCCTCCCACCTCCTGGTATACATACAGTACACAGTTGAGCAGGTTAATGGTGATGATCTGGACTTACAGCGTTTTAATAAAGGAGTGCGTGTTGAATTACATGGGATTTATTGTTTTTTTTAACGTGGTATCGAATTGGTATCGAGAATCGTGTAAATTCACTGGTATTGGTATCGACTACTAGATTTCTGGTACTGTGACATCCCTAACTGCAATACTGCACATCATAAATATGTGTCAGGTAAACCAGTGATTCAGAGAACAGCTGCACTTGCCGACTCTTAATTGCCTTAAATAAACAGGGGAATAGCAGAGTGATTGAGGAGCGGGGAAGGGGGGGATGTGACATTAATAGACTTTAAGCTGTTGACCTGGAAAGAGATAGAGGACAAATCAGCTGTGTTGTGTATTTATGATTTATTGTTCAGAGAGGCATAATCCCCATTGGTAAAGGCAAACACACTGTTGGGGGACTCCCTGTTTTATGGGAGGGTGACTCACTGTTGTGATGCAAAACTCTTCTTTCCACTGGCACATCCCAAACTACAACTCTATGGAGCGCTCTGAACTGACATGATTCCGGCAAATAACAATATTCTGCCAATGAGAGTTCATCCGTTAGAAAGCGATTAATAACCATAGTGATATTAAACAGCTGAAGAACTGGTCTGTCTATTCTTAGCTCCTCTTGGCCCTGACCAACAGTTCACTAGTTCAGCTTTGACACCTACCTCCAACCTTGTTGTTCATTAATGCATGAAGCTGCTCTCCCTCCAGCCCTTGTGACCGCTACCCTTCCTGACACTAACACTGCATTAAAGGCAAGAGAGAGCACCACTTTAGAAATAATGAGGCTCCCCCTACCACGAATCTGAGCCTGACACGCCTCCGGAGGCGAAATCATCGGAGTAATTACTATAGATATACTCTGTGGGAATGTGGAAATATTATGGTGGGCACCCTTCTCTGCTTCGGCTCTTAGACTACTGTTTTATGTTTTTCTGTGAATTTGTTTAAGTGGTTTAAGGTGCTAAATGCAAGATGGGGAGAATTTCTGCTGCCTCTGCACGGCTCTCAACATGGCAACGACTGAGCCCGCGGCTCACAGCTAATGATGCTAACAGTGAAAACAACGGCAACAGTGCTGACAGAGCTAACAGTGTTAACCTGTTAACCTGAGGGGGAACCGGTGGGTGGGTGCTACGCTTCCACAACGGCGCTATCGGTCGGAATGGCATTATCAGCTGTAACCGCGACCGCTGTACAATACACAGAGGGAGAGCGACTTCATTCTCTGCTCAGGTAGACATTACTCCTCTATATCTTTACATAGCAAATAGATGGTTGCTGATATATTAGTGCTCTGGATATCGTATAGAGAATCTTTGACGACATAAACAGGAACTTTTAAGTAAGTTTTCCCTAAATGATGATACAAGAGATTTTTTCTGTAAAATTAACTTACAGGTGCCAGTTTTGTTAAAGCAGCAGTGGAAAATGGAGCAAATATGATTAAAAAAGTTATTTTTATGAAACGGTCACTCTATCCTGACAGTAGTGCATGAGACAGGTAATCTGAAAAAAATTCAAGTGCCTCTGTGTCCTCCAGTGCTCCTAATGGCATCTGCAAGAATCAGAGCCGAGCTGGAGCCTTGCCGTCTCTGAGCAGCTGTGAATCACTCAATCAAACAATCAAACTAGGCAGCGCTTATCAAATATTAATCAATATTCTGTACTGTAATGCCTATTTCTCACCTCAAATGTTTTCAGAAACATCATGTAGTGTACTGTTTAGCTGTAAAATGAGAAAGTTTGCTCCGGATGGTGCGTCATGCTTGATATTTCCTCAACTGATCTCGACCTGGCAGTTTGAAAAAGTAGCCAACAGGAGGTGCAGAAGACTAGTTTTCTCTCAGAACACTTGAATTACAATATGCTGAAAGGTTATTATGGACTTTACGACATTACGATCAGCCAGAACATTAAGACCTCTGGGTATAACACACGCGCAGTGTAACTGATGACACGTTGATGACTCATGACCCCGCCTTCTTCCTTCAGAGAGAGAGAGACAGCGAGAGAGCGGGGGATGGGGGTCGGAGGGGGGCAACTGTAGAATCTGCATTTTTTCACATTAAACTTTGTGGAAATTGTTGGAAAGAGTAATGGCGACGGTTTAGGTGAGTTTTATTTTGTTTCTGTCCAGTTTGAATGAAGTGTTTTACAATGCTCCGCTACGTACAGCTGATCTCAACATAAACAAAAATACACGTGGATGATGGCACAAGCTGAATGGAGAGGGGGGCGGAGGTCTGCGCTCTCCGAGTGCCATTCTAGTTTTTCAAAATATCAGTTTGACTACTGCACACTTATAAGTAATTCACATCTCAATGCCAGAGGCCCATTTGCATAAAAAGAAACTGAGATGCTCCCGACCCCCCACCTTCATTTATAATTCCATAATACAGCCATGAAACTGTGAAAGAGACCATTTCCATTCATGGCACATTTGAAATCAACACCAATAAAACATGTTCACACGAAGCCATCTGTTGGGCAACAATGCTACATATAGCTTACACACTCACACACGTGTGCTCGTACACACTTGTGAAGAGGTGTCACAATTCTGTTGATGTACAGGATATGCTCTCCATATGCAAGTGCATAAGTAGAATGACTTTTGTCATATCTATTTACATTATATTCTTTTCAATTTTTACACTTAGGCCCTGTTCACACCAGAATGTGGAATAGCAAAATTCCTTAAAGCATCCTCATGAAATAGGTTCTTACGTATTGACTACTGAGGCACAATGGCTGATAATAAGTTCACACAGTTTAATCAGGAGACATGTTTGTACCATTGACTATTGTTTCTGCAGACTATGCCTCTGTTGTGGAGCAGTTTATCCTCCAGCAGAGCAGGGTTATATAAATGTGTGTGTTGCATATGGTGCAGCACAGCATCTTACCCCAGTTTACCCTATAGAAGATATAACCTGAATGTGCACACATCTCAAATTGCTCTTTTTAAAATATCTTAATCTTCTGTGATCTCACACTGAAAGGTCATTTTAATATCAGGTGGAACTGAATTCTCCACCTATGAAATGCCATGTCGTTGTAAGACACCTGAAGAAGAAAGCAGCGGAGCAAAAAGGGCATCCATGGTGGGGTATCCCTATAGTAGGCAGAACATTTGAGAGCAGCATTAGAAAAATGGCAAAAGGAATATGAATAAGAACGTTTGGGGGAAAATATCAAATACCCAAACCCGGGGGGACTCGTGGCTTCTCCGAGGATTCTCTTGGTTTCACACCGCTGACTCCTGAATAAGCCGCTCTTTTCTATTCTTCCGTCGTGCTCTTTCATTTTCATACTGATGCAAACTGAGGCAGCCCTCACATCAGGCTCTTTGGGAGCTTTTATACATTCTGAATTGGACACTACAGGAAAGAGAAGCCCTCAGTCTGCAGTGTTTGTACCGCTGATGATACAGCCCCTAACAAGTGAATCTAAAGCCACTGCACTGCTCCAGATTGGTCCTCTCAAGGATTTCGTTTCTAAAAGGACCGCTCAAGTGATGTGGCAAGTCAATTTGACAATCATGAAAGGTAGCACTAACAAGTGCAGACTCCTGATAAAGAAAGCCTGCAGTGAGAGACTCCAGTGAAGGGAGGGAACGGGGGAACTAGCTCTAAAGGAAACCAGCCAACCATGAAATGCCCAACCTTTACACTTGAGAGATGGTAGGAGACTGTATTAGCAGGACAGGAAAACAACAACAACAACAAAATCAGCACTAGGGAGTTGCATTCTCTGGCACCACCATTTCATCATGTGTAACAAAACTACACAATCCCAACACTTCTTTGTTTGCTTTTTGGGAGAATTTAATGTCACAGTCCCTACAGAATAATTAAGCATTTTATGTTTTATCTCATTTGAATGTGTCTGTTTTTTGCATAAAGACTTCTATTACAGTTATCTAGAGACTAGCACAAGTCGTGTTTCTGCTACCTTCTACAACAAGCAGGGAGAATTCCTCTCCCCTTATTACATTTCAGAAGAAATGCCTGATCCAGGGAGCAGCCTGGAGGAGAAATTAGCCGGGAGTTTATTGGCTCGGATACAAAAGGAGCAGATTAAAAAAGGGCTGAGATGATTGAACTCCCCTTTATTCCACGGTGTGTCCTTTGTGCCAGGCTGCGCAGTCACTTTGATGCTATCTCTGTCATTCGAGCCGCACGCTGCGCCTTGGGTGCCTCGCACAAAAGAATATGATGCACTACCAGAGGCCTTGAATGGGCTTCCCATCTATTTTCTAAGAGTGGTGCTCTCCTTTTGATTCAGCTCATCGGTCAAAAGAAAAATGAGTGTCACTTATTATCAAAGCACGTCATCACAGTAAAAGCCTTAGTAATGTATTATTGCCAAAGAAAAACAACTGACCGAGTGAATTCTAGTTAATAAAAATGACCTGGCTTCAGAGAAATGAGGCCATATTGAGAAAGAATACTTTTTCCAATAAACAGGTTGTTTTTTTGCAGATTTACCCTATATACTGTCTACCCCATCAACTCCAAAGCAACATGTTCTTCTGCATTAATATAACCTTCAAAGTAGCTTCTGAAAATGTGAGTGCACCTTAATCAAATAGCCTTAATGGGTAGAAAAGGTCAACTGTCAGATCCTCGCTTGCGAAGGAACAGACTGATAATGGCAGGAATGGTTGTACCTTGCTTAGAGAGGAGCATAGCAGAGGCAGAAAGAAGGAAGGGGGAGGAGGAGGTGGAGGAGGATGAAGAACATCCTACAAGGCTGCCATTACCGGAGTAATTCACACACTAAGGAGCAAAAAGAGACCTCTGAGGGGGCGGCTGGACAGTTGAGGTCTGATCAGAACTTCCATTAGCAGAGAAATAAGCTGCAAATGGAGCAGGGGAGCTGTGTGAAAAGAGGAGCAACGCAAACTGTGCTGAAGGCACACATCGCCACAACCGGGCTCAACGAGACACACTTCACAGTACTTCTGCTTGGACTAAACATGTCCAGCAGATAAAATACGCAAAAAAACACTTCATGATAAGAGTCTCTGAAGTAACGTTATCACAGTTACAAATACTGCTGCACAAAGGGGGCTTTAGGTTAGTTTGAATGCCAATTAGCAGCAGCATTTATCAGCTATAAAGCTGGCAATCAACACTTATTTGTGAGTTTTCACAGCAACAATTGTCAACTTACTACAGAGACGCTAACCCATCAACCTCCAGGCGTCAAAAACACCTCACAATTATTGATTATTGTGACAAGTGGAGTAACATGGAAAATCATAAGAGCATATGCCAAACACAGACAATCTGTGTGGACGAAGTGAAACAGCAATAACAATTTCAGTCTGACCAACAGAGATATGAAAGCTTGACAGTATGTAATGGGGTTTGTATTGCTAATATGCATTTTATTTGACCTAGCTGTGTGCTAGTTTTTTAATGATGAGTCAGTTGCTTTAGGCTTAAGGGGCCACTGTGTGAAGGATCTGGCGGCATCTAGTGGTGAGGTTGGAGATTGCAACCAACTGAACATCTCCTGTGTGCCAGGCATGTAGACGAACTACGGTGGCCGACACGGTAACGTGAATGGCCCTCTCTAGAGCCGCTGTTTAGTTTGTCTGTTCTGGGCTACCGTAGAAACATGGCAGACTCCATGAAAAGGACCTGCTCGCATAGACTGTATATAAAAAGTGGACATAGTCACCGTGACTTCACCCACTGGTTTATGGACTACGGTTTTGAAGCCTCGAGTTTGGCATTTTGGCATTTTTTTGGAACCAGAAGTGACACAAAAGGGTGGAGCTAGGCACAACCGAATGCTGAATAAGACATTTTTAGATGACCAAAATGTTACAAATCAACTTTCATGAACTGAAAACACACTGTGAAAGGGTTAAAGTTGTAAGACAAAAACACGGACAACAGTGTGGTAGCGACCTGTCAATCACAAGGTAGCCACGCCCTAAAGCATACCCTGCTTCATGGTCTATTTGACTCTAAATGGGACAATAATTTAGTAAATGAACATCATGCTGTATTGAAGAAGACTTGAAACTAGCGATTGAGACCATAAACTCACATTTACAATGTTTACTGAGGTAATAAATCAAGTGAGAAGTAGGGTCATTTTCTTATAGACTTCTATACAATCACACTTCTTTTTGAAACCAGAGAGGTCGCCTCCTGCTGGCTATTAGAAAGTGAAAGGCACTTCAGCATTGGCTTCACTTTTCAGGCCTGAAGGTTGCCCGCTCTGCATGTACTGTAGATATAAACGTCTCATTTTAAGGTAATGAAAATACAGCAAAATCTTATTTTCAGGTGATTATACACTAAAGAAAAGATGTTATATTCCATTTCTGACACTATATCCCCCTAAATACAACATACTGGCCCTTTAAGGTCCTTTATTGTGCAGTGATAATTTGATTACTGTATTTTGTCTGCCCACTATACTATTGTTGTAATATACAGTAACATGTACCATACCTGGAATGTTATACAGGTAGATTTATGACTTTGACTTATGACAGCTGTAACTATGTACTGTATGTATAAGGCACGTATATATTAACAATATTATCCCATATTCTTGTGTCTCAGATTTTATCTAAAGTTTTTTTTATCCCTTTCTCAAATGCATCCTTATGCTTTATTTGCCGTTTTGCAGATTATAATGTTTGTCTAAATGTTGTCTTTTTGCTGTTATTGTCCAGTGCAGTAGGATATATAACAATAAAAAGTCTTGCTTAAAGTGTATACATTTATAAGAGTTAGGTTTCCAGGTACACTGCTGCAATCCAACGTGTTGGGAGTGTGTGTCTGCAAGGAAAAAGATTGTGTGTGATCAACATATTGTGCAAATTATACCTTCTTGTGTGTTATGCAGTATAGTGCACCCACCCATAGAATATATTAATTCATAAGCCCCTACTGCGCTATTCCTTAACAACATCCATAGGATTCTAGGTCAATCCTCCTCAAATGAATTTCATTTCCTGGCTTAAGTCAAGCAGTGATTAAGTATTAAGAGAATTCCACTGGAATAACCGGTGCATTGTACAGTAAGAGAAGTAGCCCCTCTAAACCTCCAAGGTAATGAATGAAGAATAAGATGGCAATCCCTGCTCTGCGCTCTGAGGATTAGGAACATGAGGACAGCAGAGGGAAGAAGAGACAGTGATTCTGATGGATACTCCTGTCTGGGAGAGGAGCAGCGCTCCCAATGTTCTTCCCGCTGATTGATTTGAATGAGAGGATAGAGTGGAGGAGTGAGACTAGAAACACTACAGTATCTGTGCTGGGCAAGGTCTTATCACCCCCTTGGCTGTCTCGCCCGCAGAAGCCTAGTTTATTTTGAACAGAGGTAGTCAATAACAGCGGGTGACCACAATGTGAAAGAGCATTTCTGTCCCTCAGATGTCCTTCTGTAACTCTGGTCAAAAACAGCTCCGCATTTCAGTTACTTTAAGATATTGTTCACATAATGCTAAACATATTTGTCACAGCATTTCTCTGCCTATAGAATACATCTGAGTCATTCTTATAGACTAACAGACTAAACAACATACTTTGCAATGTTATTTGTGTAACATACTTTGCAATAGTATGAAGTATGTGCTCCTCCTGAAGTATGTCACCTGATGTAAATGTTTCTTTTTTTTCATATGGAATGAAAACTCTAGGGGCGTTTAATCTGATGAATAGAAATGTGTATGCATGGATTTCTGCTTAATGGGATCCCTAACCTTCAGTGAAATGCAATTATACTGTTGCAAATATGGTGAATATCTGAGGCATGTTCAGGGACCCATATTGGAAATAAGTGTCTTGCTTGATGTGAAAATTGATGAATTTGCTCATATACACACACATCTATATTTAAAACTCTATTTTCTTCTATGTAAAATAGGGCTGTCAAAGTTAACTCGATAACGACGTGTTAACGCGCCACTAATTTCTTTAACGCATTAACGCAACTTGCTTGGATTTTTAGGTTGTAAGGGCTCAGTTTTAAAGCCAGAGTGAAGATACTGGTATCATTTGAAACTGGAAAACCTAAGGAATCCATTGGTACCATACTAGCTTGTCTCTAAGGAGATTAAATAACACTCCAAATTTATGCACAATTTTGGCAAGGAAAAACTGTCATGGCCATTTTCAAAGGGGTCCCTTGACCTCTGACCTCAAGATATGTGAATGAAAATGGGTTCTATGGGTACCCACGAGTCTTCCCTTTACAGACATGCCCACTTTATGACAGTCACAGTCAGTTTTGGGGCAAGTCATAGTCAAGTCAGCACACTGACACACTGACAGCTGTTGGTGCCTGTTGGGCTTGAGTTTGGCATGTTATGATTTGAGCATATTTTTGTATGCTAAATGGAGTACCTATGAGGGTTTCTGTACAATATTTGTCATTGTTTTGTGGTGTTAAGTGATTTCCAATAATAAATATATACATATATTTGCATAAAGCAAGCATATTTGCCCACTCCAATATTGATAAAAGTATTAAATACTTGACAAATCTCCCTTTAAGGTACATTTGGAACAGATAAAAAAATGTGTGATTAATTTGCAATTAACTATAGATAATTGCACAATTGAATAATTGAATCGATTGACAGCCATATGTAAAACACACATTGTACAGATACAAACATACCTTAAGTCAGGAGACATATTTAGCATAATGTATTGTGCTTGTGTGTAATGTGGGTTTTTGTACGCCCTTATGTCTAGACATAATTATGTACATTTTCAAGACCTTGACAACAGAATAAAATAGAATAGAATAGCCTGCTTACTGATGTGTACAGATGGCCCTCCCCGTTCATGGCGATGTATAACCCTGTCTTCACGGACTGAATGGCGACAACTCGGAGGCCCACAGGAATAAGGTTGAACAAAGCTGAAAAACACACATGCATAAAGATCGTTATTACCATAGACAAACCTCTAAGCATTAAGCAACATTAAATACACTGGAAAATTATTGTGTAATTCATCATCCAAATGCAAGCTGCCTGTCATTAATGCTCCACAAGGCACAGATAATACAATTGCTATAGCTGTTGCGTTTAGGTAATCTCTGAAGATGAATTGCAGCATGGCTGGTGAACGTGACTAGCCTAGCATAACCGCGGCCACCCAGAGCTACCTGAGAAGTAGCTGTAATTGGGACCACCACTGGTGCATGGCAGATCTAATAGGCCTTTTGTTGTTGTAGCAGACTCCTTGGGCCTGGTAGGTAATGGCTAGCTTGTTTGTATTAGTGAGAAAAAAACAGGACTGGCCTGGCTGTGGCATTAAGTGTGTGTATATGGGAGACTTAAAAGGTACATAATGACCTCTGCTGACCCTGTAAGTAATTGGTATTGGCAGGTTTGGATGCTGGCGGGAAGGCTGAGAGAAAAACTGCGTGACCATTGGTGGCTTTTGGCCAATTTCAAAAATGTAATGAGGCTCAGTCAGTGCCAACACTTGATTTGATCGGAGTTTTAATGATATGACGTATCTCTTGCGCACACTATATGTTTTTTCCCTGTATTTCAATAAGTACCTTCAGCCTATCAGATGCGACATGTGCCACATCTCCTCATGCTGACAGGAGTTAAGTGACACAATGTAGAGTGTCAGGCTAACGCTAGCACCAAGCAATGGAATCAAATTAACCACCTAGCCTGGAGCGCTAGAGGAGCAGTGCCAGAACAAGCTAATAATACCCTTTTCTCCCTGTTAAGCCTACTGTTTCCTGGTCCACTTTCCCTCTCAGAGAGGAGGTTAAATCTGTGTGATACTATAGCTGCCATTAAAGAAGACGTTTTGGCTCCAAAGGCTGAAAAATGAGGGAAGGTTTTGGCCTGAAAGTAAAAAGAAGTGGTTCAATTCTGCTGCCTGTCTGCCACACAGCCCTCCGTATAATATCCTTGTGCCTGTCTACAGATTCCAATAGTCCAACATGGTGTCAGCAACCACTAACTCTTTTTCATGCTTGTTTCGGTGTCTGTATTATTATGATTTTATTATTATTTTTATACAGTTAAGTATACAATAAATTAAATAAAATAATAATAATAATAATAATAATAAATAATATATATTATTTATATTAATTTATATATCTATTATTATTATTATTTATCATTTATTATTTATTATTTATTATTTATATTTCATTTATTTATTTATTTATATGTTTTCCCCTCTTTGTGATTAGTTAATATAACTCCATGTTGAAGTTGCAAAATCTTATAAGTACCAAACTATCTCAATCACTTCAAAGAGGAATAGAAATATGTGTCTAGGATAACATTGTTGCAAAATATGTAAAATACCAGTCCCTTTATGGCTGTACTGTTGTACTATACCTTTTTGTGCCAATAAAAAAATTGAGAATAAAGAGGTGGTTCATTTCCTGCACCTGAGGGATAATAAAGGGGGGTATAGGCAATCCAGATACCCAAATGTATGTGCACACGCACTCAAAAAGTGAGTTTTTCATGACATGTCCCCTTCAAGTGCCAGTAACTTTATCGTTTTTCACAGTGTCCTCTGTTAAGCAATTCTTCAAAAGTTTTTTGACACCTATCAAATGTTTGATCTAAAGAAGCCCAACAGACACTGTCAAGGTACTCACAGGAATTACTGCTGTCATCCTTGGTCCCATCAAGAGAGCCATCGGGGTTCATTTGCAAGTAGTATCCCTGCCTGCAATATAACCTGGTCACTATACCCTTGAGCTGGGGATCTGCAGGAGAGAAAGAACAGGAGGAAACATTAGCAATCAGCAAAATGAAGAAAACGCCTGTTACAAGGACTGCTGCAGCAAAACCAGACAAGCTTCAAGAAATTACTATAGTAAGATATTGTATTATGTTGCTTTCTGCGGGTTTTCAACAGCAACACACCATAAAAACACTGTGCAGAACTATTTCACAGTACTTGGTGACTCCTGTGTATGTTCACAGGCAAATCCCACAGCCAACTTTCTGGGCACATAAGCCCTGCCCTGCTCGGAGATAGGCCATCCAATTATAGGCAGCAGAATTAATCTGTGGTCGCCTGACTCCCATAATGAACCCAACAGCACCCTCTCTGGGTCCTCAGTGCGTAGGATGTGAATGTGTCTGTGCTCCGTCCCTTCCAGCCGACCCAACAGGGGAATTAGCCACCATATCTACTGTAAATAAATCACTGCTGCGGTTACATTGCCCAGCGACACTGCAGCTCAACCAGTCATGTTGCAATTTAGTTGTTATTTTGTGGGGTTTTTTAATAACAGGGAGAAAAGTGAAAATGGAAAATGTAAAGGAACGGAAAACATTTTAATAAACCTGCGTGTGGCTGCTCATTAGGACAAGCCGTGCCACAGTATTTCTTCATCTGGGCTTGTGTGTGTACGTCGCATGTGTGTGTGTGTGCATGGACAACCACTGGGGTCATATACCATCGACATTACTCTTATTGCAGAGACAGCCATCACACCAGATTTCATTCTAAGAAAGCCCTGGGGAGGTGAACAATCAACTTCACCTGAGCCTAAACCGTGCTCCTTGCAAGCAACTGTGTGTGTGTGTGGGTGGCTGAGAGATAGAGACAGAGAGAGAAAATGAGAGTAAAAAAAGAGAGAGAGCGCATAGCCACAGAGGAGAACTCAAGAGGTCTTGCTGAGGGCAGAGAAAGGCTTTTTTTTCTAGTCGGTGTACAGCTCAAGGCGGTCTCTTCTGAAACGGTCTCCTCCGCTGGGTGAGGGCATTATGTTCTGTAGCTCGGAAACCTTTCCATGCTGCCTGAAAAGGAGGAGAAAATGCCTCTCTGCCGGTGTATCCGAGAAATAGCGCTATAACGGCATTCAACAGCACTGCTCTGTTGCCTCACCAGAACAATAAAAAGGTGGCTGTAAAGCAGGATCTGACTCTGCGCTACACATTGAGCAGACTGACAGGACGGTGACGGTATCTCTCTGGTTTACAATAATACTCAGTGGGTGCAGTCAGAACGATGTCACTTTGAGGCCATCATCCTTCCTCTGTTTGCTGTGTTTAATACCTGATGGACGTACACTGTAGTAGGTATTGTGTCCTCGGATTCTTTCATCTGTGAACAGGGACACAACTGGTAATCCTGTGTTGTCCTGACTCTGTTACCCTCCTGCAATTTTAGGCTAGGGTTGCGGAAATTTTCATTACAATTAACCTGTAGTTATTAGGGCTGTCATTTTAACGCCACTAATTTCTTTAACGCATTAACGTGACTTGCGATTTTATTTACTGTAATGGACTCAGTCTTAAAGCTAGAGTGAGAATACTGGCATCACATGAATTTAGAAAACCTAAGGAATCCATCGGTACCAACCATGTCATAATAGCTTGTGGTGAGGGAGGCTAAATAATGCTCAAAACTTACGCTAAATTTTGGCGAGGAAAAACTGGCATGGCCATTTTCAAAGGGATCCATTGACGTCTAACCTCAAGATATGTGAATGAAAATGGGTTCTATGGGTACCCACGAGTCTCCCCTTTACAGACATCATACAGTCATAGTCAAGTCAGCACACTGACAGCTTCTTTCAGTTGACTAATTGATTAATATACTAAATGTTCTGTACTTTGTATGTCAGACACTTAAACTGCGTTGCATCAAAGAGATGGAACAAGCCAGTGAGAACCAGAAATCAGAGTTGGACAAAAACAAAAAATTCAAATGCACTACTGCCTTTATTATATCACTCTCAGCCTCTCTCTTTTCATTATTTTTCTCTCTTTCAGCCACTGCAAAGGACAGTGGGATATCATAACAAATGAAAGGGCTAAATTGATTGATTAATTATTATCGCACAATCAGATACCATTCAGTACATAGCCTCAAGACTACACACATCCTCTGCAATTTCCCCTGCAATTTAGTGACGTGGGAGATGGGTGAGCAGGAAAACACACCCATGCACACAAACACGAGCTTCACACACACTATTTCAACATGGATTTTTAATGACTACACAATTCCCCTGAGCAAATACTCTTGTGCGGACACACAAAGTTGGCTAACCTGCGATCAATTAATGACTTTGATCAGCAGCATTTTAAACAATGTGCGGCGGTGAGATTGATTCTGAGGAGGACAGATCCGTGGGGGGTGATCTGTAATAATTAAAACTGCATAACTGGTTGCTGGCTGTGTGAACATTCCCTGTTTGTGTGTGTGGAGGTGAACTTGGCTCCAACATCATGCTATAAATCATGTGATGTTGGCTGCGTTCTCTGGGGCGAGCCAGCCAGGATGTCTAACACACACACACACACACACACGGATTCCCCCTCCGGTTTTGAGTCTCAGTGTCTCTGCAGCAAGAGTGAGCTGAAATCTGTACCATTTAAGCTAATTTATCAAATGGAATAAAACTACATTACTAAAAAGTCATAAGGAGAATAAGTTTCAATAATATATAGTTATTGACGTATAATCCTTTTCAGAGGGGGTCTGAATAAATGTGTCCTGAATTGAATCATGTCCTCGAATACCCGGCGCATTATTTATGACTGACAGTTTCACATCAGTTTCATGCATGCTATAGTGAATACATTAGAACGACATAATGGATTTTGTAATTCGTACAGACATGCAACTCATGTTGAAGGTCGAACTTACTCATGGGCCGATTGATAAAATGTTTCCGATGGATTTGAGCTGATTAATGATCTTGCAAATCGAGATTCATTGAGCATCCCCCATTATTTGCACCACAGAGACGTGCTCTTATTTATTGTGCATTGTTTATAAAATATTGAGCAAGTGAGCCAGTCTATAAAATCCCAATGAAAAAGAGAATTGCCTTATAAAACTATGACAAAGGGAATATGAGAACGGGAGGATAGAAATTCAAAGATTTGAAGGAAAGTGTTTTAAAGGAACAGTGTGTAGGATGTGGTGACATCTAGTGGTGCGGTTGCAGATCGCAACCAACTGAGAACCCATCCGCTCATTCCTCCCTTTCCAAGACTGCGGTAAAGTGAGCCGCCGAGTGCAAAACTGTGGTAACGCTGTTCGCCTTGCTCAGAGGACATCCTTACCATAATAACATTATACGTTAGGAGCAACGGAAGTCAGACGGCGGCTGGCGGTACCACAGCTTTACACTCTGTGGCTCACATTAGCGTAGTTTCACAAGTATGTCAGAGAACTACGGTGGCCTTCAGGTAACATAAAAAGTGAAAGGCTCTCTCTCGAGCCGGTGTTTGGTAGGGCTGTCCCGAATACAACTTTTTGGGCTTTAAAGTTTCGGTGAGAAACATTCAAAAGTATTCAAAGCTGAGCGGCGCATGCAGCACAGCGCACCAGGCCAACATGTTCTTCTGTCTTTCTGTCTCCATCTCCCCTGTTTCAGTGCCCAGGACAGTGGCATCTGAGAATAACTAATAATTATTCATGTTGAATATGAATAATGAATAATGTTGTGGGATTATTCCTTATTTCATGGGTTATTTTGGGACTCATACTTTATTATTACATACTTACATATATATTTAAAAAAAAAAATTAAGCATCCAAATAATGATTTAGACGTTGATTATCATAGCAATGGTCGAAGCTTTGAAGCCCTAGTATTTGGTTTGTCCATTCTGGGCTACTGTAGACATATGGCAGACTCCGTGAAGAGAACCCGTTCCCTATGTAGATATGAAGGGCTCATTCTAAGCTAACGATTCTCAGTTTCAGGAGATTATACACTAATGAAGACAGTTATGAATATGATATTCCATTTCTGCTAATAGATCCCCTGAAATGTTACACACTGTTTCTTTAAGAATGACACAGCGTTTTCAGTTGGGTCAGACAAGCTTGATAATGTGTATGCACTTTTAAAAAAGGACTGCTTTGAACATGTCTCTGCGGGATTCCCTTAGTCGAGAGGGTCCACGACTCATTTGCCTTCTTTCTTCTGTTACTCATTGTCTCCTTGTCTCTATTCTCTCCATTTCTTTCTCTTCGTCTGTCTGACTAACTGCTCTCTCTCTCTCTCTCTCTTTCTCTCTAACATAACAAATGGTGACACAACAGTGCTGCTTATCACCTATGGAGTATCCAGCCTCTACTGCAGTTGAACTCTCCCAGTTGCCCTGGTATAATAGTTTTTACAACAGACGCACTGTATGTATTCTAGATGCCATTTCTTTGTTTCTAGGGAAACAAGAGTGGTGGCTTGGCAGCAGCAGGGGGTTTCCTTAGAAAAGCATCAGAATTGTAAGATCTTGAATCGGGTCGTTCTGCAGCAGAAGTCCTCCCTGCATATAAATCAAACTGTCACCGAAAGGTTGTGATTTCTTTTTTTTTCTTCTTTTCAAAAGTGGCCTCCCTACAGCAACCTTACTGTCTTATTTTCTGTTGTGTCATTCCCCTGTCTGTGTGTGTGTGTGTGTGTGCAAAGACACAAATTCGACAAAGCAAACAGCACAGAGTATAAGGACACACACACACACCATGGGCGCAGCTGCAGCAGCAGTTGTAGACTGCTGTCAGCCCGGCCCTGCCTGACCCACTTTGGATGTTTCTGGAATAGGAGGAGAAGGGCTTTTCCAGCCTGCAAAGGAGAAACCCCATCCATGTTGCTTCTGTTGTCACAGAAGAAGTAGATCAAGCGAAAGGGGAAGCTGCCACGCCTTTTCTCATCCCGTTCATATCAACAACATCTCTGACATCTCGACGATAACTCATCTGATACGGACAGCTCCGAGAGTTGACTGATGACGCACTGCTGTATGCTGTCAACACACTCCTGAATAAACAGCCACGGGAAGGCATTCATCTCCAATGGGGCTTCCAGATCATGTAAGCTAATCTAATGGTCTGATCTATGTAACATGATCTGATGATCTATGGGTCTAATCTAGTGGGATAATTAGAGCCAGAGCAGTGGGATTATGGGCGAGCCCCAGCTGGATGTGCCCACAGCTCACTTACTGGGTTTGAGTGTAATAGGATTTACAACTCACATCTAATCCCTTAAAAAAAAAAAATCTGTGTGATCACTGGCTCTGCATCTGCTATCAAAATGCATGGATGATTTAAAATTAAAGCTGATATGATGTACTCAGCAGATTCCCTCAAGTGCTGGACGAGGACAGGAAACCACATCTGTGCATTCTAATGATTTTTTTTTTACATTTTGTGTTGTTTATCTAGGTCTCTGTTTTCATGAAGAAGCCTGTCATAATAACAAAATTTAGAAGATGAGGATAATTACTATTTTATTTGTGATACATTTTCTTTGAATTTCAAACAAAAAACGCTCTGGCTCATAAAAACACAATGTACGTTGGTGTCCAATCAATACGGCCCATAACTATAGTTAATCTAGTATCTCGCAGGATCAATACTCAAAGCCAAAAGGGAATACTGGTGTTGGAGTACATTTCAGACACCTCCACTCCCTCATCCTGACAGATCTCAGCGGGAATCTGAATGCCTGACTTCAATATATAATCACGGTGTTGATGGTTAGAGAGCTGCTCTGTTCTCTGCAGGCTCCAGCTGTCAGAGGGAAGCCCAGTGTCTCTCTCTCTCACCTGGGAAATGAAGACAACTGTGTCTGTGTTATCACGCCACATATGATCGGGGGGGTACTTTTATTCGCTCACAAAAACAAAAGTCCCTTCTGGTGGGGGCTGATATTAAATCAAGCACACCAAAACGAGCCATTAAGCTGTGTGCTGCTGTGATAACACGGCGAAGAAGAGAGAAGAAGGGAGAGAAGAAATGTGCAGTATTTTCAAAGCAGCCCCATTGACAGCAAAGCCTGATATCACTTGGTAAAGATTTTCCTAATTCTCATGTGAGGGTGAAATTAATGGAGTATATTCCCATTAGGCACTCTAATCACAAATAACAGTGAATTAAAGCAAGAGAAAAACCCTGTGTTCTGATTAGAGCTTCAAACATGAGGACAAAATACTCATTTTTAAAAAGAAAGGGCTTCCCTTTCACTTTACTGGTTCTCATCTCGCAGGCAGCAGGGCTTTTGAAGCCTCACGACGACACAGTTCACCAACACTTTGTACTGCATGGCACTGTTCCTGTGGATTATCATCACTATCCCGAGAAAGCTCATGGAGGGCCCCTAAGTTGCTCTATATGAAATGGCCGTTGCAGGTGTGATGCTGTCAAGTCATTTCAGGGTTACCAGTGCAGTTTGACTTGGCATCCACACATCTGACTCACAGATTTATTCGGGCCAGATCCCAATTGTTCACATTTTACAGAACCTTGTGTGTTTTTTTTTCTATTCCCGTGGCCTGACATTAATTCCCCAGACCAAATGACAGCACCGTCTGTCCACATATCTGCTGTGGGGGCTCAAATAAGAAAAAAATAAGATATGCCACAAGCCAATTCCAATGTGACGGAGAAGGACAGACACACAAACAGTGAGACAGCCGCACACACAGATCCTAACACATGCACACAGTGGGCAGACACAGCAGTCTGGAGGTTATATCAAAGCCATTTTAATCTGTGTAATCACTAAGGGCTAGTGAAGGGGACATCCGAGTATTGTTCAATTCCAATATCAACACAGAGAGAGGCTCAGCTATCAAAATGGCTCTCTTTATGCAACAAGATGAAAGACTAAACACTGCTTCTGGCTGGTTTATAATGCAAGTTTGCCTTTAAATTGTGCAAAAATGGTGTTATAGTAAGTCTGGTGCAACAGGTTTGATACCTGATGATTCCAACAGGAGCACACACAGTCACCATCCATCATTCACTATAACAGGGAGAAATAATTGGAGTCATTTCTCTCCTAAATGAATTATCCCAATTTTTGTAAAAAAAAAAAAAATAATAATAAATTATCCTCGCAGATGGCAGCTGATTTCAGCAGTGAAATAATAGTTGACAGTGCTCTTAAAAACAAACCCAGGTCGCCACATTAGAGCAAAAAAAAATGTTCATGACATTTTCATAAGAATATCAGCCAGAGCAATAATAAGAGGCCATTGGCCCATGAAGTAGTAAAATTATGCGAGAAAAGATTATGTTTGAAACCTCAATTCCTCGGGAGGTTTTTGACCTTTTTTGCTTGCATAGAAATGAGTTTCATTTTCTGGCTTATGTGCTAAGCAGTTCGTTGCTTTATAACTCAGGATCGCCGAGGTGACAGCTCGGTAAACCTGTCTAAGCCATTTGGTACACCTCGTCAGCAGCCTGGCAGCTACCTGGGATGTAAATCAGAGGTATGGTGTGTTGTTTTCAACCAACATGGCCCAACATACAAAATACAACGCTCTCTCCTACTGAAATATAACTTTTTACGCACGGAGGTGCAATTTGGCAAGTTGATGTAATCAGTAATAAATATCATTCATTTCATTATCACCTTGTGTACTTTAACCATATCCTCCTGAGACCCAGCCCATCGACATGTGTCCTCTGTAGTGGTCATTTTGTCCACATGCATATCCTTTTACTCTTTTGACTTACTCTATCAACCCCTGGTGTATTGTAAAGAGGACATCCTATAGGCTTTCCAGTGATATGGCATGTGTTTTTTTTAATCAAGTTGAATGTATTCTTGGTTTAATATCACTCTACAGCCATAATTTGTTCATTGTTTTAGTCTTTTCACACTGAAATAGTCCTGTGGTCCACTACAGTGGTGTAAAATGCTGTAAAATAAAAAAATAAAGTTCAAAAAGCCTTAATTGTAAGATTTGCTTTTAACCCTAAATAGGAAGGAAATCACACAAAAAAGTAAATGGAAGACTCTTTTTTTTACTCGGTTCCCAGGAGGATATAGGAGGCAGTGTAAACTATGATTTGTTAAAGGCCTGATTAGCGCTACTGTATATCAACCAGTGGTCATGTTTACACTGAATGCGCCAACAAAGGCACACAAGGCACCTTTTGCACACTTAAAAAGTTCCCAGACCTTGTCTCCGTAGTCTCCGCTTCCTGAGGCCGAAGATGCGCACTTTGGAGAAGATGTCGACCAGGTTCCCATTGCAGAGCCCCTTGTTCTTATTGGGGCTCTTCCTCCGTCGGTTGGTCGACGGCCGGTCCAAATGCTGCTCCCGTGCCTGCCTCTTCTGCCTGATCAGCCCACTCGCGATCGCAGCAGCCATGGCTCAAAATGTCACAAGTCTGCACACACGGAGGCACAGACTATACACAAACAGCCGCCTCTCAAGAGCTCGCAGACCCGGGTCACAGTCCCATGGTGGCGGCTGAGTGCTCCGTCCGATGTGAAATGTCAAATATATTTTTTTTTTGTTAGGAGATCTCTTTGTTTTTTTGTCCAAATACTACATGGTAATATTTAATAAAAAGCTGTCATCATCAAAAAAATCTTGGACATGATGATGGGGGAAAAAAATGAGATCAGTTCATGCGTAATTTCCATACATGCATCAATAGTCTTGATGGAGAGCTATGCAAAAACTCACGGAGATTTCACAGGATCATTCATACCTGCACGGTGTTTTTGTTCATATAGTCTGTGACATGTTCAGTATAGCATCGCCTCCTTTTAATGTCCAAATACCGGCTGCATGCAGCGTCCTCGCAGCAGCAGCACATTCACCCACTCTTTTCCTCCGTTCGCCCTCCGTTTTTTCTCCTCCTTCTTCTTCTTCCAGACGAGGTTGCTCTATCACAAGTCGCTGTTTTGGGGTATATGCATGTGCGATCCAGCAAATGGAGCGAATACAGGCTCGCCTCCAACGAAGAGAAGACCACCACTCGAGTGAAGTCTGCAGCAGCACCGGACGAAACGAACTCCAAGTTTTTTTTTTTGCGAGGAGCGATCCGCGACGTCGTTTGGAGATGGAACGAAAATACGCAAGTAGAGTTATATGCACTGATGCTGCAGGCTGCTAAAAAAAAATGAATGCAAACTTGTATTCCAACTACCTGCCGATCTGCCAAAACATATTTTCTTCACTGTATTCCACACTCAACACAACAGGAGGCAGGGAGAAGGAGAGAAAAAAAAAAAAAACATCACCAAAGCTGATCTAAATCCTGTAGAGATGACGTCTGCATTGTGTGACAAGCTGCATACAAATATATAAACTTAAACCTCCCCTCAGCAGACCCAGCACTTGGTTTTCCTATAGAGCCCACGGCGTGCTGAGATGCATGTATGTATGGCGATCGGATCGGTGCGTAAAAAGGAATAAAGGAAAGTAACGCCACTGATGATGTACAGCGCGATTTATTTTCCCACGCTCAAAGAGAAGAAAAAAAAAACCCGATAGGAAGCTGCCTCAGTCTATATACCCCCCGATCAACAAATCCTACCCATCAACAAGTCCTAACAGCTCGTTAGTACCCGCCTGAGTGGAGAGGATGCCCTCCCCCCTCTCCCTCTCCAGCTCCCTCCCTCTCGACCACCAAGCCCCTGCTTCAAGGGGGAATGAGCAGCCGGGTCTTGATGCTGACGTTGGATGGTGAGATTTTTATTCTTCAGTTTTTTAGCTCTATACAGCACATTTACTTTAAAAACGAGGCAACCCTTTTTGAGCTAAATCACTGGAATTCTCTACAGAAAATGACAATAAAGACAGAGTGCTATTTGCAAAAAAATAGAATATAGAATAGAGACTTTATTGTCATTGTCATTGAAAACAACGAAAAACAGTTTAGCAGCTCTTGGCAGTAAAAGCAAACATTAAAAGCAAACATAAAAAACATTCAAATCAAAATGTAGACAAATAAAATTGTATTTCACCTCACAATTTCAGTGAAATCTGCATAGTTTAAATAAAAAAAAAAGTAGATAATAACTTGTAACATGTTCTTCTACCTCATACTGGTGATAAAGAAACCCATTCTTATATTGTTTTAATTGTGAGCCCTTCAAGGCAGCGCGCTCCATTAGACTCTATGATGCGCTTTCAGCACCATGGACAGCGCCTCTAATTTCAGCACCATGGACAGCGACGCTCATTTCACCACCGCGCAATAATGGAGGGAAACGTTTCCTTCAGTCTGACATTAAGAATCTTTTTTTACTTCAACGACCACAAGCAACTGGGGATCCACTTAACGCTCCACTCCACCTTATTTCCACTATTTTAGATGAGGAATTGGACGCATTGGTTCCACACAATAAAAGACAAAACAATTCCTTTTCTTGTTTTTTTTTTTTTTTTTGGGAAGGGGGGGTTAATATCATCTAAAGTCTCAATCACAGGCACAGAAATTAAAACTCAAGAGAGCCATCTGCCGTTTGTGGCTGTAATTAAACATTTGGGCTCATAGGAGAGACTGGAGGAGCGTTGTGTATTGCATTGCCTCATGTTTAGTTCATTCTCCAGTGCACGCCAGACGCACCTGTTGATATCCATCCAGCTGTTTAAGAATATATAGGATGGGTTGAGCTGGCAGACACACAACTATAGACTATATAGGGTCACTCTTGTTCATTCATTCCCATTACAGCAAAAAAGGGGTAAGAGAGTAGATGTCATTTAAAAACAGGAGAAATGATGTCATATACTGCCTATAGAATTAAAATACATATTATCTTATAGATGCCTTATTAAATTCACATTATTTATGATCCTGCTTATTTCAAATCATGCTCAGGTATGTGTACCCGGTGGTCAGGTGCCTTCCTTCCTTCCTCCCCCCTTACCCCACTCTGCTCACTCGAGCTCTGGCTGCGGATGCACACATGAGTTTATGTCCCGTGTCTGCTCCTGCCTGGTGCTGCAGCAGGAGACACTGCAGTTAACGCTCCAACCAGCAGCGGACACTGTCAGCTCAACAATGGTCCCTCACCCACAACCGCCTGCAGAGCAGCAGCAGCAGCAGCACTGTCACAGCACTGCTTCTGAGCCGGAGAGGGTTTCTATTTCACTCACATAATCTATCTCCTTCGGTTATAAATCATACAGACTTGCATTGCTTGAATGTAACATCACAGCTCAAAGGATGTTGGAATATTATTCTGCAGGTTTAGCAGGAAAATGAAGCAGCAGCATAATATAAGACTGTGTTCATTCATTGCTTTTTGCAAATAGTTAATTGTATGTACTCGATAATGATGATATATTAGAGACTTCCCAGTGTAACTTGACCAGCTACAAGTTTTTCTTTTTCAATTGCAGTTTGGAATACGAATTTGTTAAATCATGAGCTTAAAAAACACGAGACAAATTGGAAAAGAGACACAATGTGCTGCAAAATGAATTAGGACCAAAGAAAACAGTGTTGAAACTGTATGCAGTATTAATATCTCATAGTCTCTGCTTACAACAGAGGCAACAGAGTGTGCTTGAGTAATACAAGTATCCCCATTAATTCTACAAATGTGGTAAAGAATAAAAAATAAAACACATTGGGCCGGATCCAGGTTTGGGATAATACGAGAGAGGAGAGGCGAGGCTTTGCCCTGTGGCTTTCACCTTTTTCAGTCACACAGCATGAATGCATGGACAATTAGACAAGCTCTCTACACATAGCTCAGACATGCACATGCAAAAAGCCTTACTCTGGAGGAGCTAAATATTCAGTTCAAACCCAGAGATTGCTCTCATATCAAACAGAATACAATGCGGGTTGTCAAAAAGCAACATCAAAACCTTGTGAAATATTCATGCATGAAGCAAAACGAGGGCGCACATACCTACATTTTTTTTCCTCCTACATGTGAACGCATGAGAGTCCATGGCAGTCCCACTCAAAAGACCTTTTCCTGTGACTTCTATTGCCCCATTTATACTGCCCCACCTATAGGACCTAACGTGGTTAGAGTGACAGTCTGCCCCGAGCTGTTCACATTAATTTGTTCACAAACGTGTTAAACACTTCATTCATTCTTTAAGTTGGGTCACAGAGAAAGGCAGTTGGGTTAACACATTTGGACATTTCGTCCGAGACTAGCCACAAATGAAAGAGGACTGAATGTTGCCTTAGGATCTAATTTGCAAGATATTAGCCTGCTGCAAAGAAGACAAGTGCGTTTCAGCTTTTTTTATATATATAAACATACGCATAGTTGGCTCGTATGGAAAACATGGAGACCTAAACATTCAGCAAAGCAAGAATGTGACGCAGACTTGTGAAGCCACAGCCTCATCAGGTCAAAACATTTTAATCCAATCTCCTCTGAGAAAATTGCATTACTGTTAGTTAGATGTCCTGCTGCCGAGGCAAAGCAAATGTCACCCAATGGAACCGGGATAAACAACCCATTTGATTATTGCTATTACTTTGCCTCGGGGCCATGTTCTTTTATCACCCATCCTGATAGGAAAAACAGCAAGCGGGACTCAGCACTTCTCAGGCCCATGCAGTGAAAATAAAAGGGGCTTAACTTGCCGGAATCAACTATAGCCCTACATTGTTTTATCAAAGACAGAGAGTTAATTTAATTTGAGATGAGTAATGATTTCGCTTAGCAAGGATTTGTGTCGTTTTCTTTCCTCCCTTGTTTTTCTCTTCCTCCCGATGCTTTAGCTGTTTAATCACTGAATATCACGAGTCCATCTACTGACGCCATAAAAGCTTAGAGAGTCCGCTTATAGACTGTGAGTGTTCATGTGTATGTGTCTCATTTGTTCTGGGGACTCTAATAGTTTGAACTAATCAGTGAGCTAAGATAGACGAGAGCACATCAAGAGCTTGTGAGGGGGAATGAAAATGGAGAGCTGTTGTTAAATGGTCTCAAATTGAGAGTGGTGAGGCCCCTGGAGGTGGGCGAGGGACAGAAAGTACAGGGGGTCATTAGTCAAAAGCCTTGGCGCATACTGGCAAGTTTTCTTTTAAATTCTAGTTGAGATCCAAAAGTTTCCAAAGATACCAAATATGCCCCAGCTGAATTCTGGGAAAATGTGTTTAATTTATGCACAATACATCTGGAATATTTCCATTTGATGGAATGGTGGAGTCATCAAAATCATGGGGTCTTGGGTTTGAATATTTTGTCCATTTCACAGTAACGTAAACATTCCAAATGTGTCCCAGTTTATTTCCTGTTGCAGTGTTTGTGAATGACATCAGCTGACGGGACGTAAACCGAGCTGTTGCCGAGCAATGCAACGATCTGTAGCTTCAATGAAGAGCTGGTAGTGTATATGGCATACTGTGAGGCAGTGTAGGATAAGATAACAACCTACTTAGCAGCGAAAGCAGTGAAAACAACTGCATCAGTGCTGACAGAGCTAACAGTGTTAACCTGAGGGTGAGCCGGAGGGGTGCTACGCTTCCGCAATGTCATCGGTTGGGAAGGCGCTGTTGGCTTTAAACGCCGTATGAGAGCAGTGCAAAGCGTGCACAGCCAATGGGGAGCGCTCACATGCACTAACTAACGTGCACTAACAGGCATGTGCGGCCGGTCCGGCTATCTCAACAAAGCACAGAGAAGCTCTGATTACAACACGCATATAGGGACAGCGACTTCATTCTCTGCTCAGGTAGACATTACTCCTCTAAATCTTTACATAGCAAATAGTTGTTTGATGCTATATTAATGCTCTGGATATCATATGATGAACCTTTAAAGGGGAAACTGCAGCACTGGAAAAGCCTCCATACAGCCTTCAGATTTAGACTGGAAAAGCGGGACGAGATCTGAGGGGCCTGGAGGCGGAATAGAAGCTGAAGAAGTTGGAGATGTGTTAACTGGTGCCTGTCCATACAGTGTCTATACAATGCTTTTAAAAACTATGCTTTAGTGCTTTATACTTTAGATTCAAACTGGATTCAAAGTGCCCCACGATTCAAAATAAAAAAAAAACAGTGTAAATTCGATGGTCAAAATAGTTTTGCAGCGGCTAATGGGGTCCAATAAACAAGTGTATGTAGTCCTCTGCATAGAAATCCTCATTTAGTGAATAATGAATACTTGAATGATTTCAGATGGATGCAATGTAACATGAAGGCGGAGCATTCAGTTCCCTTCCTTGTGACTATTGCCCCTCAGTTGTGAGGGTTTCCTCAGGCTGTTTCCTCTGATAACATGCAGGTGAATGACTGAATGATCTTACTGGAGTGATCAGCCGAGAAGCAATCCTTAAGTGTTGCTTTATTGCCGGCAAACCTGCTCCTGCCGCACTGCCAATGAATAATATATCTGAAAAGCATAGAAAACAACCCTGGGGGAGCTGATACATTAAGTCTCCGCTCACAGACCTTTAAATCGCTGGTTCATCATCTCATGCAGCGTGTCATAAAATCACTCAAATGTACATCACATAATCGCCTCTAGGTGTACTAAATATGCCACCAGAGAATATGTACAGCCACATTACAATATGTCTCTCTGTTGCGAGTGTGACGGGGTGTTGCCCCCCTCCCTCCAGGGATGAGATTAGAGTGGGCCTGAGGTGTGGAGCCCTCCAACAGAGACATTAATGAAACACAGTGGCTTCAGACTGTGAGCTCCACTCACAAATAGCTTACTCTCAGATTGAAAAATAAACTTAGTTGACTCTTATGTTGCTGAGCCACACGCACGGTAAATCAACCGCAATGCTCGGCCTGTGCCCCTGAAAGTGAACAAATCTGTGCTTGTGGGAAGGACATGATGTGAAGTTGTGGGTCCCTTGATTGAATTGTGAGTTTCCATGGCGATAAGACCAACGGAGCAACCCTAATTAAGTCATCTTGGCAAGTAGAACATTGGAAAGAAAGGTCAATTGGTAAAAAAAAAAAAAAAAAATGACATGTGCTGGCTGGGGGCTTTTTTGCCATCTACTCAGACTTTTGCACATTTAAAGGAAACCTGATTACAGCAAGTGGAGGGAAGCACAATTGCCTACAAGTGCCAGCGATTAAACACAGCCCTGCGGCTCCTTAACCAGCAGTGATTGGTTAACTACTGAATAATAGCCCAAATCACAACCAAACCAGTTTGGTGCACAATTTGGGATGAAGCAAAAATGATGCCGTTTAAGGGTGCTAATGTGAGCAAAAGAGACACATATGAAGAAAGGAATGCAGAGGCAAAATAACAGTCACAATTCACTGAGGAGTCAATATGCTGGTCACACACACACATCCTCTCTCTCTCTCTTTCTATCTGTCTTACACACACTGCTCCATCCTTTGATCCTATTTTAAGTCTGCAGCAGTGGTGGAATGTGCCTCGTCAGCTGCACTGCAGAGCGTGGTTCCTTGGAGAAGCCCTGGGCAGTTTGGGAGAATATCAATTAGTCCAAACCCCTCTGGCAAGGCCTGCCTCTGTAGCTGAAGGCTGACACCAAGTGTGTATAAATGTGTACGTGTGCTTTATTGTTTAGTTCACAGGGAGTAAATGTGTTGGTGCATGGGTGTGTGTAGGTAAGCAAAAAAACGATGTGTGTGCCCACTTGCGAATGCACAGAGTGTATAGGTTAGCGCATTAATATTAATACATTTCTGATGCAGGTGAAGGACCCGGGTATTTTCGATGCTGGGAGGCTTAATAGAATGGTAATGAGGGTGATGTCGGGTCAGGCCAAGTTTCGTTTGTGAATTCAAAGATGTGATAAGAGGGAAAATCAGGTCAGTGAATGCCACTTTGAATGGAAAAGATATCAGTTATCTTGCGTCTACAACACAAGCTTGCACACACATAACACAACTAATTCAAAAAGGATGCATATTTCAAGACAATATGTCTGTTAAAGCAGCAGTGGGTAGAAATGGAGCAAATATGATTACAAAAAAATATCACTATATCCTGACAGTAGTGCATGAGACAAGTAATCTGAAAAAAAAAAAAAACGTGTCTCTGTGTCCTCCGGTGCTCTTAATGGCATCTGCAAGATTTCACAGACCGGAGGAAAACAACAAATCATAGCCGAGCTGGAGCCTTGCCATCTCTGAGCAGCTGTCAATCACTCGCAAACTCCGATCAAACTGTCAAATGTTCTCAGAAACATCTTGTAGTGTACCATTTAGCTGTAAAATGAGAAAGTTTGTGACCCGGCAGCCATGTTGAGATAGGTTGAGGAAATACCAAGCACCATGCACCCACCAGCTGGAGCAAACGTTCTCTGTTTCTGAAAACATTTGAGGTGAGAAATAGGCATTACAGTAACAGAATATTAATTCATATTTGATCAGCGCTGCCTAGTTGGACAGTTTGATCGGAGTTTGTGAGTGATTGACAGCTGTTAAACGAACAGCCAATAGGAACTCTCTCTCTCTTTCTCTCTGAAATGACCTGTGATTGGCCAAACTCTCCCGTCATGGGCTAAGTGATGCATGAGGATGTAGGTAAGCAAACAGAGTATGCCAGCATAAATGCATAATGTGTAGGTCTGTACATTTATCATAATTTTCCAATTGCAGGGAAAGGGCCTGAGCATAGTGCAGAGGTTTAGCAGAACTGTAATGAGGGTGATGTCTGGTCAGCTCGTGCTCCAATTGTGAATTTAGCAATGACTACAACAACTGCAATCAAACAAAAGTGCAACCACACAGTTTAGCCACAAACAGACACCAACATGAGGAATTAAAAACAACTTAAAGCTGCAAAGAGCTGCAAAGTTTGAGGCATTTTCTATTAATATCAACAATTTCAGTAATAAACTTTTTGATATTTCGGGAAGGACTATATTTGATTCACTGCTTAATGGAGCTTTGCATGTATGAACGACTGTATTGGAAAAAAAGAGTAGACTACATAAACGTGCTTTGCATGTGAATTAGCAACTTTTATGACGACATGAAAAATGTCTGCTTGTTAATGAAACCATAACCATAAAAAATAACACCTACATGAAATGTTATGTCTAATAAGTGTGTTTCATATCGCTCATGTTTTAATGTTTCCTTCCTCTATTAAGGTGTGCTCATATGATATGCACCATAGATCTCAAATGAGACAGTGTGTGATTGGGACCTCAGCCACCTCTGATTGAGAGCAGCAATAAAGTTTTCCCCGAGAGACAATGAAAGACTAATGATGTCTGTAAGTGCAGCCCCGGCTAATGACGATTGGCGCCATAACTTTGGCCGCTGTGACCCTCTTGGCCCCGAGAATAAAAGTGAGAAAAAACAGATGATGCCCTGCCACTACAGAAATAGTGTGTGTGTGTGTTTGAGCTGACGGAGGTGACGGGGGACAAGGAGTGCAGCGATTAGTCTGAAGTGACGGGGTTAATACTCCAGTATGACAGCAGTCATTAACCGGCAGACATTACCGCACACTCAGACACCCATTAACGCTGTCACAGATCAAATGTTACCAAAGCTCTGAATACATCAGATACTTCACGTACTGTATCCCAAGGTCTTATCAGAGGTGCACCACAGTGGTGGTGTTGTTGTTAGTCGGTGATCCCTGATCTGAAAACTAACGAACAAGATTAACATTGAAATTACAAACAATGTAAGATTTGGCGGCATCTAGTGGTGTGGTTGCAGATTGCAACCAGAAGAATACCCCTCCACTGACTCCTCCCTTTCCAAGACTGCGGTAATGTGAGCTGCCGAGTGCAAAAACGTGGTAATGTCGTTCGTCTCGCTCAGAGGACATCCTTAAAGCTACAGTAGGCAGAATGTTTTTGGCATCATTGGGCAAACATTCCATAATAACCTTTCAGCATATTGTAATTCATGTGTTTTGAGAGAAAACTAGACTTCTGCACCTCCTCATGGCTCTGTTATCAGGCTTTAAAAAATCTGCTTTTTAGACTTTTAGACTTTGGCCAATCACAGGTCATTTCAGAGAGAGAGCTTTCCTATTGGCTGTGCTTCGGCTGGTGGGCAGAGTTTTGTATTTCCTCAACTGATCTCAACATGGTTGCCAGGTCACAAACTTTCTCATTTCACACCTAAACAGTACACTACAAGATGTTTCTGAAAACATTTAAGGCGAGAAATAGGCATTACCGTAACAGAATATTTATTCATCTTTGTCCATAGTTGTATGCTTCGGTAGAAAAGTAGTTGTGACTAGTTTTTTGCAAGTTTTTGCTAGTTTTCGCAATTTGAGAGTTACCCTTTAGATACAACTTAGAAACAGGGCGGAGCAACACGGTGGACTCCGTGAAGAAGACCCACTCTCTATGTAGATATGAAGGACTCATTCTAAGCTAATGAAAACAACAATTCTTAGTTTCAGGTGATTATACACTAATGAAAACATAGTTATGAATATTATATTCCACTTCTGCCAATAGATCCACTGAAATGTTACACACTCTTCCTTTTGTGTGCCTGCTTTTTTCCACTAGTTTTTCATTTAAGAATCAGTTTGAAGAATTAATAACTGCAATTTTATGTTTTAACTTCTTTAACAGACAGGTGGGTTTGTATTTGAATAGGCTGCTGTACTGATAATACATCTATTCCTACCATTTACTAGCAGGGTTGTGTCACTCTTGTCACTGCATGGTTTTGCCAAATTAATTTAGTATCATTGACATTGAGGTATTAGCCTATATTTTCTGTGATATTTTACTATGGATTATATCTGTAGTCTTTGCTTTTGTTTCAGTTATTCTAAAAACTATGGTCAACACATTCACACGCACTCACTGAAGACACCTAAAATCACCTGTTGTGGATTTGTTCATGAGCTGGGAAGATGCCGCACAAAGCTTGTTTGCTTTCCCCACATTTTCTGCATTTTCTTTTGGCCAATCAGCCAAATTATGTACTGCAGACACTGATCAGATTCTCCTTAGGAGACGAAATGCTGCTCCGTCCGTGTTGACACAGCATAAGGTAAGGCAGCTGATATTACTGTAGTCTGAGGTAATGCAGATCACTTGTACCTTGCATAATGATGTATATCAGACATGATCATATACCTTGGTCTTTGAGCTTCTAAGTTATATTTAAACGATCCATGTGGTGTGGATAAAAGTTAAAGGGAACATATCATGAAAAACTCACTTTCTCAGTGCTTGTGCACATACTTATCCACAAACTGTGAAATAAGACAACCAGTCAGTTTTTTGTGGGCTTCATCAGAAAACGTGTGATTCAACATTCAGACTTGGTTCCCCTTCCTATGTCACATGCATGCTCATTAAAATACATCGCCCCTAAACAGAGTATCTCCACCCACGGCTTGATAGAGGGGGTCTTAAAGAGACAGGCACTAAAACGGAGCGTTTCAGACAGAGGGTGGATACAGGTATATTCAGACAGACAGTATGAGAAAAATAATGTGTTTTTTCAAAATTAAAGCATGTAAACATCTTCTAGTAGAACCCCAAAACACAAGTATGAACCTGAAAATGAGCATGATATGTCCTCTTTAAGTGTGTCAGCTGAACCAAACCACCATGAATACATTTACAAATACCAGAAATCTTACATAGAGGCACTCTGGGGTATTCTAATATTCATACTATACTGTATGTGGTTATTAGAAATCTCTGCTGCATAAATCAAGCGCTTCCTAAACTAACAGCTAGAGATGCACCATCAATCAGCAGCCGTTTGAAGCCGGCCGGTTTTCATCAGTCCTTCTTATGTAGCTGAGTTTTTACCGGTAACACACACATGCGCAGCTTCCACATGGTGGTTTTTAAGTCAGCACACAGCAGCACAGTCAGTAATGTCACACACACACACACACACACACACACACACACACACACACGCACACACACACACACACACACACACACACGTCAGCTGTTTGGAAGTTCTTCAGCGTGAGTGAAGAAGACATAAAGCTGCAATTTGTCACAACTAAAGTCCAAAATAAGCCGTGGAGGAATAACTAACTTAATCAGACACTTCTTATATTGTAATTCATTCCCATGATGCTGCTCAGAGTGATCACAGAGACCAGCTCATCTGTCTACAGCATGGAGCACATTATGGTGCGTTCAAGCTCTGCTGAGTAAAAATGTTTTTTAGGCGATGGTAAATAAAACAAGTATAACCCTATCATGATGCGTTCAAATGTAATTTTGTAAAATGTCGTTTTTGACGAGATACTTGAATAAATCCAGTTGTTTGAAGGAGATGTTTTCACAGCAATACGAAACAGATAACAGAGAGGGAATTATGACCTGTTTAACTTCCTAACTCTAGCTCTAAGCAGCTTGTAATACATAGTTAAAACTACTGATGCCAAGATTTTTTTAATCAAAGCAAATATTTAAATATTGTGTGTTTTTATGCAAATAACCACTATAGATCACAATAACAAAGTGAAAGGACAACATTTAGAGTTTTTGACTTGAAATGTAGCACATCATGGAAGTGAAAGCAGCGCTTTGTTTACTTAAATGTGAAATTGCAATACAAATATTTTGTCCCTAAAATCTATGATTAATTGTGATGAATAATCGTGATCTCAATATTAATCAAAATAATCGTGATTATCATTTTGGCCATAATTGTGCAGCCCTAAAACAAGTTTCAATAACTTACCTCAAGTTCAGTTATAAAATAAGTTCTTTTATCTGAGGGTTTCGAGGATTGATGGTAAAATTTAACATAATGTGTATTTTTCCGTTAATTAGTACCCGCCAGACCGACAAATTAACTCATTGGAATTCAGTGACATTATGACAAGCAACAGTAAAGCAGCAAAAAATACCTGATTTTCCAACTCAAAACACTGTGGCTCCACAAGTTCACTATAATCACTCTTCAGATGAGTGTGGAGCCTATACTGCACCAGTAGCACTTACAAAAAGAGCTACTCACTGGTTGATCACGTTGCTCACAGTAAAAATGATCATGTTAAAGTTGCTCTTAGCTAAATACAGTAGTTAACTTGACACATACTTAATGACAGTTCCCTTACATGATAAATCAGGTAACAACGTCTATTTATTATCTATTTGTTTTCTCTTTTTATCTATTTATTGCTATTTATTATATTTTATTAACCATCTGCTGTCCTTTACTGACCTTTATTTGTCAGTTTTACTGATCTGTGATTGACATAACATTTTGGATGTTGTCTGTGTGTTTGTGATGGGTTTAAGCTGTGAATTGAATTGCCCTTCTTGGGATCAATAACATATCGCTGTATAGTTTGTTTGTAGATGTACCAAGGTCTTTTAAACGGTCAGACAAAATAATTGCATTTGGTGAACAATTATCCATCTAATTTTCTACACCAGAGCACACTGCAGGCTTGCAAAGAGTATGTGTGTCGTGCCAGCTTCACATTATCTGCATGTTATCTGTTTTACCAACCATTGCACGTTGTTTTTAAAGTGAGAATGAAAATGCAGACCCTGTTGAGGTGATATTGACCCTCCTGTCATGCTTTAATTGCTTTGCTGCTTATAAATTGCTTTACTACTTTTCAGCCACTAGAGAGCAGTACAGAGCCCAGCAGGACACTGCTGCAGGATTACAGTGTTGATCAAAGATATGCAAACTGATCAGCACAGAGAATATATTCTCATGTTCTATTCTAAAAAAAAGTGTTGTTGTTTTTTGCTAAAACGAAGGTTACAAGTCTTATGATGGCTTCTATACTGACAAAAAACAAAAGACCTCCCACTAAATGGAACCCCATCAACTTTAATTTGCAAAGAAGCAACACGGAGTGAAAAGATCCATCATATTAAATATTGAGTAGATTTCTGGGAAAGTGTCTGTCATGTTGGTCCTTTATCCCGACTGTAACCACTACATTTAATATTTGGTACCTTCCACTGCATTTAGACAACAGTTACTGAAGCATTAGACTGAACTAAAACTGGAACCCTTCATCAGAAACAAAACGCTCTTTGTCTGAAGACAACCGAGATGCCCTCAAGTGGCCAAAACAGGCTACATCACGGAAGCTGTGTTTGAACACATGTGTCTGATAGTGACATCCCCTGGTGTCTCAATCGGTTTATCAAGTCACCAATCAATCAATTAACTCACAACATGTGACATGATGAAAGTAGTGGTGAACTCTATATGTGGAGATATGACCTGACTAGAGTAACTAAGGCATTAGTGATAAGCCATAATGAGATTGTGGGTTTCTCTGTGCTGCAAAAGACTCATTGATCCGTTATTGCCAACTGGTATTTGATGCATATATATGCATACATGTATACTGCATATAAAATTGTGTGTATATGCATTTGGGTGAATGAGATAGATGCAGAGAGAGAGAGCAGAATAGAATAAAAAGCATGTCAGAAAAAAAACTAGGAAAAAAGGAAAGAAGCATTTGTTTTAATTTCCGTATGTTATGCAATGGAGTCACATACAGTAGGGCTCTATAATGTATAGATCAGAGCCTTAGGACACACAGTTTCCAATAGCGGTCCGTGGTGCAGAGCCGTAGGATCATGTGAACAGAGAAGCACAGCCAGATGATCAGACGGCATTGCGTTTATGTGTTCTTGATTTAATTTAGAGAGCAAATCTTTACCAATCAATCAACGACTCTCCAACTGCACTATGTCACAACAAATCACTGAGATGGAATTACACATATGTAGATAATCTCACTTTTATTGAGACATTTTTAAACCCCATTGACTTTATTTTTCTTCCTATGGCTATTTGCCACAGGATAGAGGGATAGTTTTGGTGTTTTGAAGTGGGGTTGTATGAGGTACTTATCCATAGTCAGTGTATTACCTACAGTAGATGACGGTCGCCATGCTCCCTGCTTGGAGAAACAGACAGGAGTACCAGCATGGGAGCAAAGCAATGTACTGCTGTGGACGGGGGCAGCAGCAAAATGTAACACCTAAAAAAATCAACATCAGTTTAAGTGTAGGCTATAGTTTCACCGGTTTACTTAGCAGTGAGACAGCTACACAGTCTATGTTTCCAAAACTGAAGCCGTTAACGATGCTCTCGCCAAAGCAACCAGACCCCATGAAAAAAAACTGCAATTTTACCTCGGAGAACACCAGAGTTGCTGGTCTACCGCTGCCATGATCAGTTAGTTTGTTCTTGTTGTTTGACTTTGGTTAGTTTGGATTCTCCAAAGTCACACAATAGCACAAACTAACTAACCGTTCAAAGCAGTGGCAGGCCAGCGACCCCCGTTTTCTGTGAGGTAAATTTACATGTTTTTTCAATGGAGTCTGGTGGCTTTGGCGAGAGCAAAGAGGGGTAAAACGGCTTCAGTTCCCCATCAGAAATGGCTGTCTGACGGCAAGGTAGACCGGTGAAAATATTCAAAATATTTATTTATATCTAATCAATTTTTTTTTTTTTTTTTTTGGTGAGCCTTTCTTTTAGGTGGCTGAAATATGTTTTGCTGCAGCCCCCGTTCACAGCAGTATATTGCTTTGTTTCCATGGGGTAACTCCTGTCTGCTTCTCCAAACTGGGTGCGTCATCTACTATAGGTAATACACTGACTATAGATAAGTACGTCATATTACCCCCCTTCAAAACGCTCAAACTATCCCTTTAAAAAGGTCTTGGTAGAGAACTAAGTTGAGCAGGTCTCACGAGAAAAGCAGCACAATAGACAGAACAAAAACAGAAATCAAAGCCTAAACACCATTCTTTCTGTTTATGCCCCAAGGGCCGAATTAACATATATGCAAATCAGGATAATGAAATAGCAATGATAGATATGTAGGCTTTATTAAAATGGAGGGATGAGTACCTTTAAGCTGTTTTTTACCCCGTGTCAAACTGAAAGATATAAAAGAGCGGAGGGAAAGATAAAAAAGCCCACTGTCAAATAGAGTGTTTCATTTGCATGTCTGCTGTTAGGGCCTAATGAGAAATGACACATTTGTAATTACAGTGGACTATAATTAGCTGGTGTGTAAGTGAGATGCCAGAACCCAGGTCTTTATGACTGGGCTACACATCGCAGAGGGTCTGTTAAAACCATTTAAATGTAAATAAAAAATTACTTAAAGTTCAAGCAAAAAAAAAAAAAAAGCTTTAAGATTGTAATTTTCTTTCCACATGAGACAGACTGCTGGGATGGGACTTGGTTTGAAAGCTCAAAAATTGGCAGGACAAAGCCTGCAATGTGGACACCGATGTTGGCCTTCACTGTACCGCTGAAGCTCACTCACCTCCTCCATCACGCCTACTTACAGAGGAGGTGGAGGAGGACGAAGAGGAGGGACATGTTTTTATCTTGGGCCTCGGGATATAGAAGAACGAGGTTTTGGCAGAAGAGAGGACTGCAGATGATGTTGATGATGACGTTTCTGACCTCATATTATCGCTGCGTGGCCCATTAGCCTAAAGTGATACTCCACCCCAACTTTGTTTTTGAGTATCAAACATCATTATACAACTTTGTATACTTGACAGGTGGTTGTAAAAAAAAAAAAGATGGTAGTTTACTTTTTTAGAAATAAAGTGGCGTTCTTCAGCTTGAATTCATGTTGGTTACAATGGATTCCAAATAACATTTTTTTTTCTGTGAAAAAAACTGTATTGTACTTAGGTACAATGGATGCATACACTTGGAGTATTTCCATTATATACCACTTAATCCTTTCACTATATTCCGGAGGAAAATATATGTTAAGCCATAGCATTTATCTGATAGCTGTAATTACTTTGCAAGACATAATGTCAGTTTATGAAGCATGTAGCTTTGCTATAGATCAAACAACCCAGGAGTATATAAAGCTCCTTCTCAACCAGCTACACTGTTAAAATGCTGCTTAAATGTGAGTCCACAGTCAACAATAATAATCCAATATATCAAATATCCAATAATAAAATATATAATAATAATATAACACTCTCAACGGGGACATTCTGCATTGTTAGTACTTTTACTTTTGATACTTTAAGTTCATTTAGCTGATATAAATCAGTGGGCAACCTCTGGTTCTGAAAAGTGAAGCCAATGCTGAAGTGTCTTAAACTTGCATTCTTTCTAATAGCCAGCAGGGGGCGACTCCTCTGGTTGCAAAAAGAAGTCTGATTGTATGGAAGTCTATGAGAAAATGAGCACACTTCTCACTTGATTTATTACCTCAGTAAACATTGTAAACATGAGTTAATGGTCTCAATCGTTAGTTTCAAGTCTTCTTCAATACAGCAAGATGTTCATTTAGGAAATTATGGTCCAATTTAGAGTAACACAGACCATAAAGCAGGGGATGCTTTAGGGCGTGGCTACCTTGTGATTGACAGGTCGCTACCACGGTGTTGTCCGGTCTGGGAGTTCTCCGCATATTCGTCTTACAACTTTAACCCTTTCACAGTGTGTTTTCAGTTCATGAAAGTTAATTGTAACATTGTGGTCACCAAAAAAAATCTTATTCCATGTTTGGTTGTACTTAGCTCCACCCTCTTGTGTCACTTCTGGTTGCAAAAAACCAAGATGGCAACGGCCAAAACGCCAAACTTGAGGCTTCAAAACAGCACTCCACAAACCAATGGGTAACATCACAGTGACTATGTCCACTTCTTAAATACAATCTATGATAAAAATGTACTTACTTACTACAACTAAAATGTTGATGTAGGACTTTTACAATATTTGCAACGGAGCTTTTGTGTTTTCATTTTTTTTTGTGGTATTGCTACAAGTACTCAGATTATTTACGCTCTTCTTATTCACCTCTGTTCTTCAGCTCCGTACGTTCAGCACAGTCATTGTTTTGCCAAAATATAATAATACTAAACACATATCTTCTGTTGGAGCTTCTAGGGGGACAATATTGCAACAAAAACACAGAATATAGAAAATATGAATGGTTGGAACATACTAGATATATACAGTAGATGTGGCATAATGACGCAGCAGCGGCTTCAGGAGCTTCTGTGAATGTTTTGATACTTGTATCGACATGAAAACTTAACAACCTTTGGAATCCTTTGTGAAGAAGAGAACTAAAAACCTTTCATATCCAGCGTTCAGGCTGACATGAGGTGAGTATTTGATGAATAATTTGGGGTTGAGCATTTTAAAGACAAATGAAGACTGGAAGGTTTCATATAAAGATCGGCCAAAAAAATACAGGATCACTCATTTCACAACAATCATTTCTGGGATGATTTTTTTATTAACACCCCAGAGAGCAACATGGGAAGATTTTAAAGAAGCAACAGTCTTTTTGGAATATAGTGGTATATTGAGGCAGGATGATGACTCCAGGCAATGTGAATTTCACAAGGAAAAAGCCCATTCTACTGGCTAAAGCACCAGTCAAAATAACATCACACAGTGTCATCACAGCAGAGCAATGTCAGGGTGATGCAAAGCATGTAGCAGGTGACTGAGGCATTTCCCAGAGGATGCATGTTTTTCCTGTTAAACCGTTGTTTCAGTGTTTTTCCAGCCGATAGAGGAGCTGACCTTTCGACACGGCTCTAAAAATAGCAGCATTCTCAAACAAAGGGGAGCTCCCGGGATAAGTAAGACGCTTTGTGAAGTACAGGTGCACACAAATGTCTGCACTCACAAAAGCTGATACACACATTGCAGGCACATTAGCACACACACACACACACACACACACACACACACACACACACCACATTGCCCTCTCCATCAGCCCCCCTGACACCTGGTCAATTTCTGCTCAGGGAAATGCGCTCCTCTCCTATCGACGAGCTTGAATTAGATTGGTTTAACTCATCTGTCTTATAGAGAGGTCGGAGTCTTGTCTCTCCACAGGCTAACAGCGAACACGCTGTTTTTTTTTGTCGAGGATCAATCGCAATTGTTAGCATGCATAAATGCATCTGTTCACAGGAGAAGAGTGCTGTCCTCACTGCAGCTTTTAGTGATGAGATTCTGGTTATTTCTGCTCTTACTCTTGTAGCACAGCAGTGAGGATGAAGGTCCTGATGGGATCACTGAACAGACTACAAACCCCCTAATCACTGTAAAGAATCCTCCGTTGATGGCGCTGGTACTGTAAAACCCCTCGCGCTCCTACACGAGGTGCAACATATCATCATACAACGGTTCATATGATATCTTACGAAAATGTATTCCTCATTTGTTGTGCGTTTTCCTACGAATGTCCAGCAAACACGTGTCAATTTCCACTCTTTACGTGCATACAGTCTTTTCAAAATAAACTAAACTGAACTAAACTTCCGTCTTCACAGGAAACAACTTGGTTGGGTTTAGGCACACAGGTACTTAGTTAGGTTTAGAAAAAGATCAACTTGGTTAGGTTTAGGCAACAAAATCACTTAGGTTTAGGAAAAGATTGTGTACGTGGCGTAATTTAAGGGCAGAAGTTATGTGACTCACATGGGATACAAACAGCGGTCTGCTGGGCAAAGGTCAAGTGTTTTTGGACCCATCCATCCACCCTGACCTCCTCCCTACATGGAGTTTGTTGCTCTTCATACTTCCTGGTTCACGATTACGTGGAGTACATACAAATTGTGGGATGCATATGAATCACAGTGCATTACTTTTCAAAGGTATAGCTATGAACGGTGCATGAGAACAGCCTGCCATGGCAATAAGCACGATAAAGTCTCAAATATCGTGTGCAAAGTTAGCCTCAAAGCTGCACTGATCCATGTATTTTTATAAACAATCTAAAATAAATACTACATCTAATATTAACACAGCTCACAGCAACAAACCTGCAGAAGGTTCACCTGACCCAGGAGTTCCCTCATCTCTTGTTTTAGTGTCTTTCAGCTCACTCGTTGTTTTGGTATTATGGAAACAACTTTACTGTTTTGTTTCACTCTCACTGCTCTCATCAAAATGCTTCCTGCTGTTTTTTTTAGCAAAGCTCTCATAAACCCAATGTAGGCTACTTGTACAACACCAGACAGACAAAGTTCAGGACTAGCTGGTGAACACTGTGGAGCATTTAGCAGCTAAAACGCCAGATATTTCAGGTGTTGGTGAAGACCACAACAAAGCTAAAAGGAGAGTCAAAATTACACTTACAATTTCCAGGTGGCCAGAAACACGACTCCAAATGTGTGCTAATGTTCAGCAGCATGACGTAATTGTGATTGGCCCCGGTGCAATTTTTTTTTCTTGGGCCCTGGCCCCAAACACAAGCACACGTAACCACTCCAGACAATTTTAAAGCACACAATTGCTATGCCACCATAGGGCATAGAGGCTCACCATGCAACTCCCATACTGCGAACCAGCCTTAGATCAGCATCAAGGACAGCAGCCGAAGCCAGAATTTCTCAACACTAATTTAACAGCCTGCCCTGGATTCAGCAGCCAAATGTTCTCACAGAGACAGATTACAGTAGGTGCACATTTTTCAACATATGAGACGTAAGAATTCCAGTGCTATAGATGTAAATTCCTGATCCCATTCCATAATAACAAAAATAAACCAGTACTCCCCCATTAGAAGTTTATCCTACAGTTCTTGTGCTCCGTAAAGTCATTAACAATACTGCTTAATACTGAAATCCTCCTTTTTTATTGGAATGTCCTGGTAGTGAGTGACGCAGCGCGATGTGGCACGCTGTTTTGAGCTGAACTGTTTCTATTTATTTCTGTTGCTCGCCTTAAATTTGCCTCAACAGACCAGGAAATGAGGAGTTATCTATACGTTACCACCTCATTTCACTACAATAACCTAAATAAGGTGGAAGTTGGCTGGAAGGGAGATCACCGGGAGCTGAAAATTTCCTACTGATGTTGGCTATATTGGATGATATTTCCAGTAAATATCACAATATTAAATGTGTGTTTTCTGTTTAAAAAGAACAAACGAAGGAAGATAAGTGGTTACGCCTCCAGTCTGATCTCGAGCACACAGCTGATAGGGACCCTACGTGGTTTGTTTACATGATGTAACAGAACTGCCCCCAACAGCTTCTGGGCCCCAAATATGGCGCACCGGTCGCACTGTTGATATTTACGCCACTGCTAATGTTGCTCCATATCTGCTGGATATGTAAATAATAGGTTCATTTTTGTTGCTAACACCAAACCAACTTTATATGCTGATAATATGTCAACGTTACCACTTTACTACCACGTTCATTTCACGTCTAAAGGGACACAAGGTGACAGTCAGTGCTCAGCAAATTCCATGGTAATCTGTCCAATAGATTTTGATATTTCTTGTGAAAACTTTGGTGATGATGCAAGTGGAGTAGACACCAAAACATCAGTATGTGAACCGTAAATATACAGAGAAAAATTCAAGGGAAGTAGTTGCCGATATATTTAGTTCAGGACAAATGTGAGGCTGACTGATGGGCAACAGCAACCTCAGGATGTGACACTAATAGCACACACATGCAAGTAATAAAAATAACTATAGAAGCTGCATGCATAAAAGTCCAGATTGTGTCAACGAAGAGACCAGGTATACATTCAGTCCCCTGAGTTAAGCTATTCCATCAGAAATCTGTTGATTCACCACACAGAGAAGTCAGTTCAAGTCTCTCACTCTGACTCTGTGTTTTGGTCTCTTTCTCCGTTTGTATGCGCGCTGAAATACACATTTGCAGAGGGACGTAGCGAGGGATGGTGCTCCTTAAGAAAAACTAAAACAGACTCTGCAGTGCAAGCACACCGTTGCTAAGTAACACACAGGAAGCTCCCAGAAGTACGCTCCAGTAAGTTCTGTGGCTCGTCACAAGCCTACACATGGAGCACAGGTAAACATACTCAGTCAAGTTTGCATGTCTGTCCGTCTCCCGCAGTACACCCACATGAGTAGGTTGAGCAATAAACATCCTTAGGGCACTTCTGCTGAGGGGGATTGTTTTTTTAACATTTGCATATCTTGACATATATATCGACACCATAAGTTTTGATGACATTTAGTGCGCAACAAAAAGCAACAGAGAGAAAAATGTGATAGACTGTGAGTGAAAAAAATGATAAGAGTATGAGAATGAGTGAAGACAGAGAGAGACAGAGAGAGAGAGAGAGAGAGAACAGTGCTGTGCTGCTGCAGCAGCAGAAAAGCCAGGCCATGTAATTTATGGGAGCCCATACTCATAAAACATGAATCTTGTCCATGAAGTGCTGAATCACTTGGTGTGCACACCCCCACCGGTCCGCCTCTCGCTCCCACATATATGCATGTGTGTACACAAGCAAATATGCACAGTAGGGACACACACTGTGCCCACCCACATGAGTCCTTCTCCCATTCACACACTCCTCCGACATGATTCCACTTTACATGAAGCACCTTTCTACCGAAACCTGTATGATATATTGACAAATTCAATATTGAGCACACACACTGCCGGCTCAGAGTTCTGTTTGTCCGACTCCTTCTACTACCCCCGACTCCTGCAGCACACCCACCTACTCCCTCCTTCCGCCGCACTTGATGTGCTATAGCTAGAGTATTCCCAATAAAACTATTTTATTATGAGCCCTCTCCCTTTGGGTCGGAATGAGTAAGTGGCTGAGTTCAGCTCTTCAGCGCGGCAGACACTCGATACGAGCGCTAGCTTTGACTTCATCAGGATAAGTCAACCTAGCGCAGCATTAGCTGATTAAATACAATGCAATCTAACCCAGGTTAAATGGGTTGGGGGTAACAACACATTCATGCTGGGGATCTATTTGTAAATGCATTAGATTTTACTCTGAAGCATGGCGTACTTTTGATAACCGTCTGTTTGTCTTGGATCTCTCCTTACTGTATGTCGTACTCTACAGCAATTACCACAGCTAAACAATATATATAAAGGCCTATTATGCTCCGTAACTTCCAGAGTTGAAAGTAAATGATTGGAGGGATACCAAATTGGAATTAAATTATTTGTTCTACAGTGTCACAGTCAAAGTCTGCTGCCAATTAGAGAATGAGCACAAACTCATAAACTCAATATTTATTTGGCATGCTGCAGAGGGGGAGCTGTTGCACTCGGGAGCTGTCCAAATGTTTCATTTTCAGCTTATTCATGGTGAGCGTTTTATCACGAGTGTTTAATGGCAGTGGCATTGCTACTGAGAAACAAAGCCAAACAGTGAGTGCAGGAGCTCCTGAGAGTCTGCAGAGAAGATGGAAGTTGCTCTCTCTGAGGCAGCTCTACAAACATGCTTCCATCACGTCTCCCTCTCACTTCACTCATTTTGTTCTCCAGATTCCTGTCTTCATCGCTATACTTCAGCATAATTTGCTACAGTAAACTATCAGTGAGCAATGCTAAGGTTTAGCAGCCGATTAGACTGTTATCAGGTCATTGAATGTGCAATATCAGTTACACGGCTTTCTTGAATACTCGATTGGTCAATCACAGCTTTCTACGGTCTGTCAACAGACCGTTGCTATTGTCGTAGTTCTGATGTCTGACTCTGGTGGACCGTTTTTGTGTAAAATTATTGATTTCTTAAGTAACTGGCTGTGTAATAAGCGGGATAATGTACAACTAGCGGGTCATTGTTGTATAATAAACCCCTTCAGGGCAATGCAAAACCCCTCCGCTTCACGTTGGGGTCCATGGGGTGCCGCATCTCCCTGTCTGGGTTTATTTCACAACAATGAATGGCTCGTTTTACTCTATCCCTTACTTAAAAGCATTAAAACAAATTTGTGTTAATTATCGTGTTAACTTTGACAGCCCTAGCCAAAATACAATGTTTTCCCCTAAACCTCACTAAGTGGTTTTGTTGCTTAAATCTGAAGAAGCCGTTTTGTTCGTGCTCAAAACGTAACATGTCATGCAGTTCTACATGTTTGAACCTTTTGCTTTAAGTTTCGTTTTCACTTTTACAACGTAGTAGTGGAGTAGTAGGCCCCTACTAACCCACAACTATCATGCTCATAGCGAGCGATAATGCACATTTAACGGCCTGATAACAGTCAAATTAGGTGGTCCAACACACTGGCTGGTACAGTAACAGAGAGATGAGAGAGTGTGTTCACACGCAGAGGGCACACATTGATCTTTGCTGCATAGTAATAAACAGTGGACACTTTGTTGAATATTCATGACCCTCCGTGCTCCAAGGTGATGAGTCTGGAGGTGGACAGGGGGAAAAACCTGTCATTGAGAGCACACCAGGGCATCATGGGAGGACTGTGAATCCTGTGGCTGGTCCACTCCACTCACTCACCCACCCTCCTCCACCCTCCTCCACCCTCCTCCACCCTCCTCCTCCTCCTCCTCCCTTTTCTCCTTCATTTTAAAAGCACTGCGAGGCAAAAAAGCATCATTCCAATATGTTGATCTGAGAGAGGTCACTCATGCACCATGCAGGAAAATACACATTTGCGAGGTCAGAGTAGAGATGAGAATGTTTTATATATGAGAGGCGCTCACATGAAGTGGATGAAAATGAGAGGGAGTGAATCACAGGGAGCACATGAGGGCAAAATCAGCTACTTCTACCAAACATATAATAACATAGTAATGGGCTTGTTTTCAGCTTTTATGATGCATTAACATTCTCAGTTCAAATAGAGCGAAGCCACCCTGGATAATTAGCAGATCTCTCTTCTGCCTGTCACTGACACTGACTCGTATATTTTAAATAAACACCTCTGATCTCTTTAATTCGGCGAGGTGCTGCAATATCGCCACCCCTTCCCTGTCATCACTTATTCTCTGTTTAGCGTGAGAAAAACGCAGGCCATTGTTTTCGGTGTGTGACCGCTTTGCAGGCATTGTGAGAGTGTGACAGCAACACTTTGACGTGTGTTATCTCATAACCAGCAGGTAATTCATCATGTATACATCCCCAATAGAGGCCCAGTCCTTTGTGTTAAAAGCCTCTGGAAGACCTACACTACACAGTGGTGTAAATCACCAAGACAGAATCAGGGCTGTTGGAGCTAGCCTCGGCTTTCAGAACGCTCCTATCTGTTTTAAAATATCTTCTGGCCTCTTATAATAAACCTCCCTCAATTACAAACAGCCTACTTTGAGAGGCACCTAGCTAAACAGTTCATACTGAACTCAAATCTGTGGACAGTAGAGAGTGGTGCTGTAAAGGGACTGATCACATCCTTGAGTTTACTTCAAAGTAAAAGTTGAAGAAGTAGAACAAATGCAGATGCTGAAACTTTTGGATCTGTGTGTATATCTGGGATTTCGCCAGCGTGAAGCACATGAGCATGTGTGTGAGCAACATTGTGCACTTCTGTCTCAGACATAGACTGTATATAAGAAGTAGAAGTAGTCACGGTGACGTCACCCATTGGTTTGTGGACTCTAAGGTTTTGAAGCCTCAAGTTGGGCATTTTGGCCGTCGTCATCTTGGCTTTTTGGAACCAGAGGTTATATGAGAGGGTGGAGCGAATCAGTGTTAATGTCGTTAACTAAAACTATGACGAAATATGTTTGTCAACGACCTATTTTTCCATGACTAAGACGAGACGATGACGAGACGGCACCGCCGGCATTAAACGCTAACATTGGCGATATCAAACATGCAATATCGTTGACAAAAAAAGAAGAAACAATGTAGTTTAAAAACATAAAAACTTTACAAAAATCTCTCTGCATTTTTGGCACCTTGCACCGTCTCCTCCCCTCTCTCAGTCACTCTCTCCGTGTCTCAAACACACACTCTGCATGTTGGCAGTGCGGATTGGCTCTCATAACGGACCGGTGGGTGCATCACTAATGAGCACAGTCAGGAGAACATGGAGTAACTGCAAAACTGCATTCAACAGTTTGTCTAAAAGTAATGACTAATAGTTGATTAAAAAGTAATAACCTTTCGGCGACTGAAGCTGGACAAAAATGCTTTGAGTTGTCGTTGACTAAAACTAAAACTAAAATGACTAAAATGAATAAAATAAGACTAAAACTAATAAGCATTTTCGTCTTAAGACTAAGACTAAATCTAAAATAGCTTCTAAAATTAACACTGAACTGAAGACTGAATCAGACATTCTAAGGCGACCAAATTGTTACAATTAACTTTCAATAACTGAAAACACACTGTGAAAGGGTTAAAGTTGTAAGACGACAACACGGACAAGGCCGTGGTAGAGACCTGTCAATCACAAGGTAGCCACGCCCTAAATCATATCCTGCTTTATGGTCTATTTGACTCTAAACGGGAGCAGAACTTACTAAATGAACATCATGCTGTATTGAAGAAGACTTGAAACTAGCGATTGAAACCATAAAATTAAGTTTACAATGTTTACTGAGGTAATAAATCAAGTGAGAAGTAGGCTCATTTTCTCATAGACTTCTATACAATCAGACTTGTTTTTGCAACCAGAGGAGTCGCCCCCTGCTGGCTGTTAGAAAGAATGCAAGTTTAAGGCACTTCCGCACTGGCTTCACTTTTCAGAACCAGAGGTTGCCGCCTGGGCCTCAGAGTTAATCCCACCTAAGCAACAGTAACTAGAATCAATAGTTCCTTCCTTCCTTACAAACATGTTAGCTGAGATGTAAATTGAGAGCATATCTATAATGAAGAGGAGCACAGACACTCAAACACACATTGGTGGAACATTTAATCAACAGCAAATGATGTCGATAATTATGGAAAACTATGCGGTCAGAAAGGTGCTACTTATGAAATCAAGCGGCAAGTGGATTTTTAAATCGATTAGTGAGTTGTTCTTTATTGATTTTTTCCTTTGAAAAATACTCTGCATCAATCAATAATTCCTGCCACCGACAGTTACAGACGAGCACAAATAAATATAAACAGACAAGAGGTCACGGTGCAGGTGTAGTTTGCGTGTTTTTTTTACTTATTACTTAAATTATTATTGAAGTTCTGGTGTTGAAGGCATGATAATCCGAACATTAATAGACTGGAAATTACTTAAAGTGTTAATTTCATCTGATAAATCAAACCTTAAAATGCAAAACAAAACAAAAAAGATCAGTGCAAGCAAATGAGTGTGTAGGTGCACAGGGATAGGAAGGTGGGCTGGTAGAGGGCGCTTAGCCAAGACTGCTCCTGTGAGCTATGAGCATCCTATATCTAGCTCCATATGTCCTCCACCTGAGAACAGATTTACGGACAAAACGCCCCACTGACACATGTGGGGCTGTTGATCAAGGAGGAAAACTTTCTAAACAGGAGACTTTGCCAAACACATCAGGGCACTTTGCTCCTAAGAGGACTAAAGTAGGCATAAAAGACACACAGAGCACATTCTAAATGTATGGAGATGTTTTTATTTCTCTTTTTTGCATGTCCGTTGCACAATGGGGTGTGAGGGCTCCGTGTTAATTCAACATGTGATGTACTAAACTGCAGTTGGAGATACTCACGGATTGTTAATGCCACCTCGAATTCAATAAGAATGTCTTTAATCAAAGACTTTGTGCTATCCTGTAATTAAGTGAATAAAGAGCTCTCTGCAGCTTCTCCAAGAGCCTCACTTAACCTGCAGGCAAGCTCCCAAGAGGCTACCTCCTACTCATGATGTACTCTCCCAGGGTGCTCTCTGTCTCTATCTCTTCATCACTATCTATCTCTTTATCAGTATATCTACGCACTGATACAGATTAGCTAACATTACTTGAGACAATATACAATATGTATGATTATTGTAGACAAATAGTAGACAAGTCCAGCTTTACACAAACGGAGTGCTCAAAATGATGTGTCCATTGCCATCACAGTGTCCCTCACAGGAGCTCAGGGACATTCTACCTCTTCATTGTGTCATGATTCATAGGTAAAAGCCTTTTATCCCTTAAGAGTATATGACATACTGTATACTCATAATATAAAACCACCAGTGTAAACAAATAAACATACTGTTAGATGTCTATGACTCTGTGTCATTCAGGCCTTGGGATATCTCCTGCTGGTAAATCAAAAGGTGAGTGGACCGGCTGCGTATTCTATCAAACAGATGAAGTGCTAAAGCTGAACGTTGTGATTTAATACTTCTAGATATAAAATGTAGAGAATGCTTCATGCTTTATAAGTCACTCTCAAAGTAACTTTTAAAGTAGACTAAAGTATTTGCAAACAAGCACGAAGAGAGCAAGCACAAAAACGACAGCGATGATAACTGGCTATCTAGCCATCTCTTCAGTTGGCATGCATGGACAGATGTATTGAATAGGGGCGGCACGCTTCTCCAAATCCACAATTCAATTTGACTTTCGATATTAGGGTCACAATTCAATTGTATTTTCAGTTTAAACATGCCATTGTTAGACTATGGAGCCTTGATTCGTAAAGATCAGCAGATCATTGGTTTTATGCCCTGACAACTGTTTTTACACTTTCAACAAAAGAAGATGGACTTTACAACAACAGCTAGAGTTTCTCAGAGTTTACGAGGCACACCTGAATGCACCGTTACGTCACTGTTGGTGCCTACATGATTTACACTACAGCGAGCATAAACCCTCACTGTACAAAGCGATGTAGACACACAATCGCTATTAAGTGGAGACAGCGAGACCGCGGTTTAAATTGCCAAACGGTTTTGATGAGCACTGTTTTCTTTGGTCGCTGCAGTCTCTAAATCTTCTTGAGCCTACAAACTGTAGGTTTTCTGTCAATGACACGTCCGTTGTCTACATAACTCATGGGGAAAGCAAAATGTCACCACACCGGTGACTTCAGCGATGTTCTGTTGTTTCTCTGTCATATCCAACTCCGGCAGTGGCCATGGTGTCTCGAAGTGCAGCTGCAGGCTACCGGTTTTTCCATCGAACACACGCAAGTAGGCGGAGAGATAAATAAATACTGTGAGAATCGACGATCCTGCTTTTGATTTCGATAGTCGAAATCGGAAGCCGATTCCGATCGATTCCCAATTTAGAATCAAAATTGTGACAACCCTAGTAATGCAGCATGAAGCTGCTGATTTCAAGTGAGAATTGATAAATGACAACTAGACAAAGCAACATCTCTCTATGTCTCTCTCCTCTATCTGTCAGCTATTACAAGAGAATGTATCTGTGCTTACAGGAATGCCTTTGATGGGAATATAACATGACAAAGCCACAGACACAAACTCTAAAACTCTAAAATGTATAAATAATGCACTGAAAGGCATTTTAAGCCTTTTAAGATCTTGACATTTTTCATATTCAAAGTAAAAGTCTGCAATAGACGCAGGGAACATACAAAATATGAACTCAAAAATATAAAAGGTGCAGTGTGTAGGATCTAGCGGTGAGGTAGAGACTGCAACCAACTGAAACTTCTTCCATGTGACAAGCATGTAGGAGAACTACTGTGGGCTACACAGAAACATGAATGGCCCTCCCTAGAACCAGTGTTTGGTTTGTCCGTTTTGGGCTACTGTAGAAACATGGCGGACTCCGTGAAGAGGTCCCGCTCCGTATGTAGATATAAACGGCTCATTCTAAGGTAATGAAAACACGATTCTTATTTTCAGGTGATTATACACTAAAGAAAACATACTTATTAATATTATATTTCATTTGTGCCAATAGATCCCCCTAAATGTTACACTGTTCGTTCAAAAAACTGAAGGTTGTGGATTGGACCAGATCCAGACAGTGAAGTTCAGCACCATGGACAGCAACACCACTATACACTGCTGTGAGCTTATTCAGAGAGAAGGACTTCCTTCAGCAAATAGAAAATGCACCGCATTTACACAGCGCTTCTCAAGCTAAGCAGGACAAAGTGCTTTACAATGCCTCTCATTGTAAAGCACAATGAAAAGCACACACACACACACACCTGCATGGCAGCTCTGCCCATGCAAGGTGTGGGCCAGATGATATTACAATCTACAAACTGCAAGCAATCTGAATGGGAAAGACTATAGACTGAGAGAGCTGATCTTGGGATTCACAGCTCTAAGTTTTTTTCTGAGTAGATAGTACAAGAATGGCAAAAAAAAAACAATTTAATTCACAATTCTATACGGTGCTGGCCACTTTGTCCTACTCAGAAATAACAGATCTATGTAACAATTACAAATACACAGATGTATAACACACTAGTTAAGCTAGGGAGGTATCCATTTCTTTCCATAACATATTTCAAGAATATTATGGAACATATAAAGCTAAAACAGCCTTAGTTTTAGAGAATGAGATGATTTACAATCTATGTCAATATAATAGTTTGCACACTTTTGAACGATTTATAATGGGTTAGTGTTAGGTGTGATCCTGTGGGAGTTGGTCCAAATGTACAGTAATCTAACAGCCCATTTACATTTTAAAGTTTGTGAAGCAACAAAAGTAATTGAAGTCTGGCTTACCAAGAAAAAAAAGATAACAATTTTATGTTGGAGGAGGGCCAGAACCTCCGGTGAAACCATTGCGGAAGTGCCTTTAACTTGCATTCTTTCTAACAGCCAGCAGCGGGGGACTCCTCTGGTTGCAAAAAGAAGTCAGATTGTATAGAAGTCTATGAGAAAATAACCCTCTCACTTGATTTATTTCCTCATTGTAAACATGAGTTTATGGTCTCACTCGTTAGTGTCAAGTATTTTTCAATGCAGCATGATGTTCATTTAATAAATGATGGTCCCATTTAGAGTCAAATAGACCATAAAGCAGTGTATGCTTAAAGGGATGGCTATGTTGTGATTGTCAGTTCACTATCATGGTGTTGTCTGGGTGTTGTCTGGGTGTTGTCCGTGTGTTCGTCTTAGAACTTTAACCCTTTCATAATGTGTTTTTAGTTCATGAAAGTTAATTGCAACACTTTGGTTGCCTGCAAATGTCTCTGTATTCAGCGTTCGGTTGTACTTAGCTCCACCCTCTCATGTCATTGCTGATTGCAAAAAAATAAGATGGCGAAAGCCAAAAACCAAGATAGCAATGGCCAAAATGCGAAACTCAAGGCTTCAAAACAGCAGTCCACAAACCAATGGGTGGGCTACGTCCAATAATTATATACGGTCTATAACACGTGGTCATGTTACAGTATAATCCTTCCTTTCTGAACTCTCCAAACCAACTGTGACACAGCTCTTTTACTGAAGCTCAAAGTAAAAGAAACAATCAACCAAGGGATTGGTCATCCCCCGTGCATAACCTACATCACAAACGCACCTGAAAACACAATTTGATATGTATGCAAACATGTAACCCAGCTATCTGATTGGGGCGGAGCGACTTTGGCGTAGATTGATGGGTTCAGAGGATCAGTCAGCCATGGCAGCAGTGCCCTTCATCAGTCAATCTCGACTACACACTGGCCACGGGGACCGATTAAGCTGTGACACCCATAGGACACTCAGAACTCACCACGGGGGGTGTGAGGGAAGGAGGGACGAATAAAGCTGTGACATCAATGATACAGGAGTGGAACAAATGAAACCTGTGAGACCTGGAAAAGTGCAGCGGTGACATCCGGTTTTCAAACCACGAAAGGAACAACAACACGTGAAAGCACTGCCTTGACTTTTGTATTTTAAGAGGGACAAGTAAAGCACACACAGACACTTGAATCACAGGCAAAGTACAATAGCCAGAAGGGTTAAAGTGAAGCAGGGAGCTGTAAAGGATCCGGTCTTGACCCATATTTTGACCATGCTATCCAGGACAACCTGCTTAGCTTCATCCAACTGTTCTCTCATTATATCGTAAGTGGGTCTTGCCGCACACAAATGCCTCTCTGCGCTTCTCAGCGTTCACAGATACTCAACCCTGATATGCACAAACCTCGTTTCTCATTCACACGCACTCCAAACTGACACAGCAGTCATTCATACACACTCAGCATCACATTATGCAGAGTACAATGTGTGTGAAGCACAAGCAGAGAGGAACAAGGAACTAGGAAACAAAACCCCTAAATGATTTCATCACTGACAATAAAGAAGAGGTGATTCGTGGTCTTTTCAAATAAGATTTCTATTTCTACCTTCGAGCAATATTGCAAAAAGAAAAAAAAAACACTGAACACTGAATTTCAAGTGATAATAACTAGAATTTAATCATTTAGCAATTTGTGTATATACCCTAATGTGTGTCCTAGAGTGACAACACATTTGGGTCCCCTATAAATGCTGAAATGTTATCAAGAGTGCTAGAGGGTTGGTAAAGATCCTCTTCTCCACAAACTATTTGGAAAGTTTCAGTCTGCTTGCTGACGTCAACATGCAAATAAGAAATGGGATGACGAGTCTAAAAAACCCCAATAAATAGAAATGACTTTGTCTGGACCTTCAGTGTAGTACAAACCCGATGTGGTCTGACACCTCCTTCCGTCTCTCTGGAGCACCGCCTTGTGTTGACTCTAAACAACAGATGGGCATGAATATGTCAAGTGGTTCTTAAATGCTCAATGACGTGCTACTGTAGCAACACGTGTGTAAGTGTATTTATTCACACACACACACACACACACACACACACACAGATAGGTATAAAGAGAATCACTGACACACCTCAGGTCAAGTCTAAGAGCTGCCCTTTCACCTGCTCCCCATTGCATGTCATCTCTCACATTTGCACCCAAGAATTGCTCCACTACTATGTAAAACTGATATAGTCCCGGTTTCTGAAAATTTAACTGGTTTAGATTAACAGATATGGATGTAACTCCGGTTCAATAATCAGATCAGAGCGGATGCTCAGGTTACTGAACTCTATTATCTCTATGCAACGCGCTGAAATCAGTGATAAAAAAAAAAACTGGGTCCATAGCAGGAATACCTCTAAAGAAATTATTGAAGCAATTATCCCGACAGAAATTTCTCAACGTCTTACACATTACATGGTACAGTTTACAAAAAACTGACCTACATTCAGATTTCTTAAACTCAATACCATGATTGCATGTACAGTATGGAGTACAGAGATAAGCTTAAAGGGGACATTTGGCTGAGATTTGGCTCCCCTTCCTATGTCACATGCAGATTTCTTTAGAATGTACCGCCCACAGCTTGAGAACCACCTTTGCAAACATGCACCATATTTTTCTCGAGCCAATCAGAGCTTATTCAGGAGGGGTTCTTAAAGAGACAGGTGCCAAAACGGAGTGTTTCAGTAAGAGGATAAATAGAAGTATATTCAGACAGACAGTATGAGAAAAATAATGTGTTTTTTTAACACTAAAGCATGTAAACATATTCCAGTAAAAACCCAAAATGCAACTATGAACCTGGAAATGAGCGTGATGTGTCCCCTTTAATTAAAAAAAATACAATACCTGCTGAGTAGCACAAAAAAGGTGTAGGAAAAAAGTTCCTTCTCACTATAATTCAGTCACTAAAAGACATTAATGCCAGCACTTAAAGGGACTGAATGTAAGTTTTTACACATATAAACATTTTGTAATTGTTTTTTATTGCCAATGTGTGAACAACCTAACCTAAAAAATGAGACCTTCCGCAACTTTCTGTGTTTCCTCTATTAGCCTGTAGACTGATTTTAATGTGGGCCGTTTTTTCCGGGAAAATACGGATGTGACGTCATGCACGCTCACGAGTGCCTTTACTCTCTTCAGCTCCACTTCAGGGCTAACAGTGTGCAACCATAGCTAACATTCGGTTAGAAATGGAGTCCGCTAATGCCAACAAACGACCAGCCCCCACCACAACTCAGACTCCAACAGAAACTCCACGGAAGCACAAAAAAACAAAGTTATATCTGAAGCCTGCCTTGCAAACCAGGAATGTGACCAACGTCAGGGGGGAAAACTAGGATAAACATCAGCCGAGCCTTGGACTCATGGAAGGGACCTTCATTTGGTTTTGGGTATCAAAAATAGTTAGTATGCGAACCTTGAGATGTGATTGTCTTTTTGTATTTTATCTTATCTATGTTTACATAATTATTACTTTTACTCTTGTTAGCACTTTTTATTATGCTCATAAGCCAGATGCAACATCATTTCGTTCTGCTGTGAACTTGCCCTGTGAATAGTAGGAATCACAATAAAGTCAATCTTGAATCTTATTTTGAGAAATCAAAGGTGTGCTTAGCTTTTATGGTCTATTTTTTTTCCTTTTCATTCCCCTCAAACAATTATGCTACAGTATGTCTGCATTGGTTTTATGTCCATTGAGGACACAAACACGCCTCCTTGTCCAACGAAGCTGGTGCGAACAGCAACCAGTAACATCAGTTGTATTCAACCTGGATAGGCGTGCATAGTTTACCTTGCGATATCAAGAGATCACACGAGAATCGCGGGATCACATATCATACGAAAATCCATCTTCTCAGGCTCGAAGTCATGCGTTTGTGTCCGGCCAGGTGACCGGACCAATCGGTGTTCTGTGAGGCTCTACTGGCAGCTACAGGCGTGGTTTAGGTGTGTGCAATGCAACACGGAGAGGCGGCCATTTGTTCTAAACAACAATGGCGGCTCCTCAAGAGGTTGACGTGTATGCAATAGCATCAGTTATATCAGAACTGGAGTCTTCACTGAAAGAAGAGCAAAGACACTGAAGGCTTTTCTCGATGGAAAAGATGTTTTCGCTCTTCTCCCGACTGGCAAGAGTTTGATTGACAGGTGGTTCATCCAATCACCTGCCAAGTATTTTTTTGAGAGTGCCTGTCCTTTTCCAAACAGTTTCCAATGACGGCTTCTCAGATGGTTCTGCGTAAACAAACCATCTGGCGCGTCAGGTTAGTCCATAGTATGGTGGCACCATTACTTCTCCTGGGTATGTCAAAATGTAAGGACCACGAGGATCAAAGCCAACCTGTCAAACCCGTGGCAGCTTCAGCGTCTCCTTACCTCCTCTCAGCCTCGGCACTTACAGCACATTAAAAATATATCACTGCTACAAGATCTTCTGACAACACCATCTGTTCTCTGTTGGCAACGATGACGGCAAAACAGGTTAATGGTTAATTTACTGCTTTTGCATGACCGAGAGAGACCCCTTCCTGAACACACAGTGAACTTAGCCACCAGTAATGCAGCGTCAGTGAATCACCTGCTGTGGAGTCGTAGTCTGTCAGAGACGTTCAGGGGTGCCACTTTCTGTCAGCGAATGAGGTATTTAGGGGAGGTGATTGCAACTGTTGTGCCTGTAACCCTGGGAAGGCTTCTCACCTCCTGGAACATGATGAGAGCTGACTCACTGGGTGGGAAAATGCTGGCATCTGATAGTCATCTGTGAATTTATCACTTACAAACAAGGCAATTTGGGATGTTGAGTTGCGTAATTACAAAAAAAAGAACCCTGCCTCTATAATGCAGGCTTCCTCAGCTTTTGTACATTTCCACATTTAAAGACACCCCCAGTGTAATCCAATGAGGGTGGCACATAAAGAACAAATGTAACACATAATAAACTTAAGTATATCTATTCACTATAACTTAACATTACACATGCCTGCATGTGTAATGTACAGTATTTCAGTTTGCAGGTGTGAAGGATTTCCAACCACTCATGCATGATCCACATCCACAGCAGCAGTGATTGTGCAGGATCAGAGGGCTAATGAGTTAACATTGCAAGGAAGTGTGAGCAATCTAGTATACCTGACATTTACCAGCTCTAAAGGTGTTAGTGGCAAAGACATATCAGACACATAAAAGCTAGGTGTGAGGGGGTAAAGAGTAGTAAAAGGGAGGGAATCTGCACAAAACTGGTTGTGAAATGGCAAAAATAAAAGAAGAGATGAGTGTGTCAGTGAGATACAGAGAGCGAGTGATGTATTGTAGTGAACTAACATAAGACAAATACCCATTTTCCACCAAAATTAGTGTGTATATGCAGGGTTTTTAAACACACGAAAACACGCTAAAAATAGGCGATAGACTCCTCTCCCATTGTCGGACGAGTATGCTTTTCTGTTTTTTTTCTGGTGTGTCAAGTTCGACATCACTAACGCATCCTATCCGTTACTTATTTAGTCTCTCTTTCAAACTCTTTAAGAGTTGGTGATTGTTAGAACAGTTGAAAGCCTGACGAAGACAGTTTTGATGAGTTTCTCTTTATGTTGTTTCTGTCGAGTTTGAATGAAGCATGTTTTACAATGTTCAGCGAGGTAAAATAACTGTTTGTTTGACTGGAGTCTGGTGGCTTTGAGGGGAGATTCTTAATTGTATATTTTGTACATGAATGCCTATTGTAAGGGGCTAAAAAGAGTTCATGGAAGAGACAGTGGTCTGTGGGGAGACTTCTTAAACGGGAGCTGGCCCTCTGACAATGGAACCAGTACTCTCTGTTCCCTATTGCTGCCATGTAAAGAAAGCTTATTGTGGTTCAGCACAGCTACCTTCTGGGACAGGAAAACGACCCAAAAAGTGTTTCAAATAATAAAGTAGAGCAACAGTGGGAAACAACGCCTTGATCTGTTAGGCTGAGCTTGATTGCTTTTTTTTGCCTTTGTTCACATATCAAGAGGAAATCCTGATATGTTACTCATTCGAGATAAAGATGCATTTTACAATGATGGAAAAGACATGTTAGAATCTAATATAGCCATAAAGCAGCCCTGCTCTTTGAATAGCAATATACTGTAGCTAAAAACATCAGATTTCAGCATGTCAAATGATTATTATAGCCCCTTATGTCTACCAGGGGTGCAGTTGATAACTAAAATGATGATGAATGATGTTTAAGATGGTGAAGTTAGCTGTTAGCAAGCTAATGTTAGCTATGCGTTAACAAGCTACTGTAGATAGCTAAGGCACTTGCAAACATGATACTGCATACATTTCTGATTTATCCACATTATAAGACAATATACATACTGTCAAAATGCTTTAGCTTAACCTTCTGAGACCCACAACAGAGCCAATTTTGTCTTTTTTAGGGGGGGCACAGGGCGTCTTTAGGGGGAGAGATAGCAGGTCAACAGTAGATGTCACATCGAAATGGTGTACATCATCTGAAAACTGGGAACCTGAAGATTAATTTGAGATGCAGCTCACCACTGTGTCAAGTTGTTCTAGTCATAAATCAGAAATAAACAGGAATTAATTGATTAATTATTTAAAATACAATTTAAAAGTGAATAAGAGCTTAGAACATTACGATCAAAGTATATGATGGCCATTCACATGCTGTCTCATAAGTTGCTGCAGCACTTTTTGGGTTGATATTTCCATTTGTTACACAGATTTGGTGCTATGTAAATTTAACAATTTTTTTTTACAAATCAAGAATTGATAAAAATGATCAATAATCCCTCCAAAATACCACATTAAGACACCAAAACCTTGAGGAAAACCATGGAGAAAACATGCTGTGTATCAAAAACCTTTGACATTTCGAGATTTCTGCAAGAATTGCATGGTGAGCACTTCTTTTCTGGAAACTGCTCAGAAACCCCCTCATTGTCAATCTAGCTAGGAAAGCCATCCATCCTCTGAATGCCCTAGGTCTCTAGTTTGTGGTTGTAAAGTGTCACGAGGCTGTGATTTTCTAGTTTCATATGATATCAGTAGCTTCACTCTATAGCTCTAAAACTGAACCTGCCACAGCCTCTGAAAAACAGTAAAGTCAGTTGGGATTACCCATGATGCCGCGGGTCTCAGAAGGTTAACTTAGTTATATATAATCTAACATATAATTAGCCTAAAACTGACATTTGGACAAAATACTTGCTGCACACGTCAGCATACTGAGTGTCAGGATCCCACAGTTTTCCCATTCTTCTCGCTCATGGCTCACTTTTGTCTTTTTAAAGGTTTTTCGGTTCGTCAGATTATAGAAATTTAGTGCTGGATTCTTTGCGCTCTGTCTCTCTGCCTCCTGGTAATTGGAAGTTTAAGTTGATAACATTTTTCAAAAGAGGAAGTCAGACTTTCCAGAAATCTGTATGTTTGGTATATGTGGAAATAACACCCCAAGGCCTAGGGGTGTGTTTAGTGCTCAGTAGTGCAGGATGGAGTTCAAAAACTTGCTGTCTAAATGAATTCTTTAAGCCGGCTGCTATACAGTATATACTACATCAACAGTCTGCCAAAATAACTTGGTTAGATTATGTAAGCCAAACAACAAATGAGTGTGCACTATTACCTATTTAAATGTTTTAAAAATAAATGCTACATTATTAAAAGGTAGAGGAAAATGGACTGACTCTCATCCCACCCCGTTCCCCTCAGAAACATGCTTGTCTGCCCCAATGCAGTTTCCTTGTATAGTCGACATGAATAAGGCATGTTAGGTGTACGACAAGGCCTATCCTCTGTGTCCAGTCACTTATCATTAGGGAGATTGACACACACTAACTGCACTATGTCATAATTAGACACTTCACTTGGAATCTGGAGAAATAACACTCATGACAAGCTTTTACTTGGGGGTAAAACACAAGCAGCGGCTGCTCGCTGCTCGCTGCTCGCTGCTCACTGCTCGCTGCTGCTGCTGCTGCTGCTGCTGCGACAGTAACTACAGCAGTGTTTTCTAAAAGCAGAGATGTTTCTCAAACTTAGTTTTAGTCATGTGTGTTTTGAGAGTAAGTTTATTAACTGTTAGCTAGAGACACTAGAGGATGGGCAGTAAGGACACACGGAGTAGTCTTCCCAAAACATTTTGCTTTGCAATCTAGAAGGGCTGCAATTATTTTTATAATCATGTTGATTCTTTTTTAAATTAATCAAATTAGCATCTGTATCACGGTCTAAATAATGTCAGAAAAAAGTGAAAATATCACAATCTCCAAAGCCCAAGGTACCAACAGTCCAAAACACAAAGATATTCACACAGAGAAAAAGCAGCAAATCCTTACATCTCAAAAGCAGAAAATAATTCCTTAAATGTTCAGTGTCACATTCATGCTGCCATGCACAGCACACCTGTTCTGGCCTATACCGGACAACAGCAGGCATACTTTGGCTCAGGCTGTCGCTTTCCTCAATCCCCAGCTGTGGCTGAGGATTTCTATGTGGAGGGAAAGTGGCTGGTGACCCCTGATAATGATACATCTAGATAGATTTTTCCAAGGCTACAGCAGCAACACCTCATCCAGAACGTGAACATGTACAGTCGCATACATACACTGCATTCAGACACTACACAGAGGTGACCGACCTTAATCATTTACATGCACAGACTGTATTATAAGAAGTGGATGTAGTCAATGTGACGTCACCCATTGGTTTGTGGACTGCCGTGTTGAAGCCTTGAGTTTGACATTTTCGCTGTCATTATCTTGGTTTTTGGCCGTCACCATCTTGGGTATTTAGAACCAGAAGTAACACGAGAGGGTGGAGCTAAGACAACCGAACACTGAATAAGACATTTTTTAGGTGACCAAAATGTTACAATTAACTTTCATGAGCTGAAAACACACGGTGAAAGGGTTAAAGTTCTCACCGTGGTAGCGACCTGTCAATCACAAAATAGCCAGCCCCTTAAGGACCTCCTGCTTTATGGTCTATTTGACTCTAAATGCGATCATAATTTACTAAATGAACATCATGCTGTATTGAAGAAGACTTGAAACTAGCAATTGAGACCATAAACTCATGTTTACAATGTTTACTGAGGAAATAAATCAAGTGAGAAGTAGGCTCATTTTCTCACAGACTTCTATACAATCAGACTTCTCTTTGCAACCAGAGGAGTCGCCCCCTGCTGGCTATTAGGAAGAATGCAAGTTTAAGGCACTTCTCAGACCCGGAGGTGGCCCACTGTGTATTAACATGGCATATACAGTAGAATCAGTCTCAACCCAAACAAGAATACTAGATATACACTGTTACGTAAGGGTAGACTAAATATTAGAAACACCTCTCATTATAACACATTCAACAGCACCGAACTGCAGCAGTCTGTAAAACTGTTGACAAAACTGAACATGATGATGCAAGTCATAAACTGGCAACTGAGAATAAATTGTTACATTAAAATCATTTTATTCTATTTGTGCACTGTATGCTTGCCTGTAATCTAAAAGTTGACAGTATGGGAGTGAACTGAAAAAACAGTGAGGAGTTTGACATGCAACTAATGTCCCTGGCGGAGTCTCAAACCAAAGATGCCATGGTTACATGTTGTGCCATTAAGATCGCTGCTTTTTTTGTACGTCATCATTCTGTGCAAGTCACCATCACCTGCGTCACCATCAAAACTCCACTCATACTGTAAATGGCACAATGAGATCACGTTTCTTTCTGTGAGGAAGCGCAGGCACGGGAATTATTAGATTAGCCCAGGTCTGAGTCTCTTCCTTCCAAGAAAGCTTAAGATCAACTATGACTCAAATACCGTCTTTTGAAAAATGTTAGGCTGGATTATCAGCACAAAGAATGCAAAACTGTCTCTTTTTCCCTCTGCCTCTCCGTCCTCTCTTTTTTTTTCTCTCTGATAGAATAGCACGCAGGCAGAGTACACAGCGTTTTCCGCTGAATAAACCACATGTGTCATCACAGAAGATCCAGTGTGTGATCAGCGGAGGGAGGCGAGAGGCGCAGGAAAAACGTGGAAAGGTTAAGTGTACACAAAGATATTGACGTGTGACTCAGAGAGAAGAAAGAGGAGTGGAAAGCTGCCGGATGGTGAGGCATTACTAAACACAGAGAAACGGGAAAGGAGAAGATAGGCATGTAGGTAGAGAGGGGTAGAGGTTGAGACGAAAGAGGGTTAAAGTGAGAGACGATGAGAGAGAGAGAGGGAGAGAGAGAGTGGGAGGGAGGTACAGCCGTGTGTCCCCTGTCCCCCTTGTGTCTAGCTGCACTAATCAGCAACACAGTGTCCCCCTGGGTGACTTAAGCCCCTGCAGAACAGGACTTTGGATGTCAACAACCCACTGATCCTCCGCTTCCTGGTGGGAAACACACACACACACAGATGCGCAGGCACTCGAGCAGTCACTCACTCGCTCACTTTGCAGCATACACTCCCACACAGGGTAGCGCAGGGCAGCGTAGGGCTGGCATCAATACAGTATTATCAGTCCCATCAGGTGACAGGGCTATTCTTAGAGTTTCCATATGCACCAAAGAGGGGGGGGATAGAGAGGGGAAAGAGTATGGGGATGAGTGTGTGTGAGAGAGAGAGAGTTAAGAGAGACAGAGGAGCTATGGGGAGGAAAGAGAGGAAAGTATGCATTATAATGGATGAAGGGGATTGGAACGCACTGGTTTCAATACTACACTGCTGCATTAAAGTGGCAGTAGGCAGTATATTTGTGGCATTTTTTGGCATCATTGGGCGAAAAATTCCATAATAACCTTTTAGCATATTGTAATCCAAGTGCTCTGAGAGAAAACAAGACTTCTTTTCCATAGATATTGCATGGCAGCTCGCTGCAGGCCATTCTTTGCCGCTGCTCTGGTGTGAATTTGGCGTGGCGGCACATTTCCACCAGATCCAGTGATGGAGGGTGAGTGCCGAATGCTTTCAAAGCTTCGACCCTTGCCATGGTAAATATCCTTCATATCAGTAATGCAGTAATCATGTAATAATAATAATGTATAAATCCCAAAATAGCCCATGCAATAAGGAATAATCCCACAACATTTTTCATTATTCATATTCAACACTGAAACGAGGGAGATGGAGAAAGACAGACAGACAGAAGAACATGTCAGCCTGCACGTGACAGTCCTTACGCTTTCCATTCATTTCCTATGAAAAGCAGGAGAAACAGTTGCCCAGAGCATGGTGGGAGTGTTGCGACGAGTTGGAGAGGGTCTGTATTTGCATAAAGTTGAAAAATGTCTTTATGCAAATTAGCCAGTCCAGCGCAACGTCCCTGGCTCACAAAAACTTGGACCAATCTGTGAAACTAGGCGATGCTGTTCTAAAATAAAACGAGATTCAGCAGTGGCATAGCTTATTTCTCGCTTCAAGAAATAGTTTTAAGAAATAGATTTTGGTGGATTGTTTAGATGGAAAAACAGACAGATTATGAGTATGTTGTTTCCTGTTTGAAGCGGTGAGCAGAGAACCAGGAACCAATCAGGAACATTTCCATGATAGGGTACGTCAGCGCTTGAACAGCCAGTTGAGAGGAGCAGCGCGACCCTAAGCATCCTCGCGGGATCTGATGAACATGTAGCGCGAGTGAGCAAAATTAAACCAGTTGATTCATGGTCAGTATGGAGAGGAAGAGTGATTACTATTAATCAAGAACTAAACCACTTCTATCTATCATCACACCGTGTGACTATTGCATTGAGATGTCAAGATGGCATTTAAGATGAAAAAAAATTGTATCACAACATTTAATCAGTAAGGAATAAGTCTGACGTGCAGCCCTATATTTACCACTGAAATCTTTAATATATCATTTATTTGTCCTATCTGTATTTATTTACCATAATTGTAGACTCTCCACACTCTGCAACTGAGAAATGATCTGTTCTGCTTGAAATACCCATAAAAATACACCAAAAACTGAAGTCAAGACCACATCTGTCATCGTGCATAACTGCTCCTTGCATCATTATTTAAAATTGAAACCAATATATCTTTCTGAACATTTAAAACTGCAATACTAAGAATTTAATGCAAACTATAATGTATTATGAAATGCTCTTGATTGTTTTAATTGGCACCAAACTTGGTGCTACAAAGAGATCCACAAACAAGTCAAAATGTTGCCTATAGCATGCATTCTCACATGCCATTTAAGTAGAAATAGACATGCCTGTAGAAAAAAAACGCAGACTTAGAAGGAGAGGGGGAGATTAATGTAACATGCTCCATTAGACAGTGGTGTAGTGCCTTTGCTGTGGGGAGAATCTGCACTGAAACAGATTCATCAGAGCTCCAGTGCTCCGGTCTGGATGGATGCCATTTGTATCTGAAGGCAGAACCTCCCCACTACTATAACTCACAGAGCGCGCACTCACATAAATACTGAAATGAAACGTGCCCTCTCAGACAAACTGCATGGCTACTACACTTTGATGTAGGACACGAGCGAACAAGCGGTCAGTCTTGCACCACTGTACACACACACATACTCAAGTTACATAAAGTGCGTATACATACGCACACCAACTATCATGCGCATACACACACACAGGATGTGCCCGGAAAAGCATTAATGGAAAAACACTCTCCCTTTTTCTTGTCCGCTCTCTCTTGGTCTCTGAAACATGCACAAAAAGCAAAACAAAATGCCCCACCCTGCTGTGAGAGTGCTCCACCTTTGCTCGCACTTGCTGTACTTCTGGTGCCCCCTGTGATATTGTGTTACTTCAGCGGGCACTAAGCTTACACACAGCTAAACTAAGCTAATCCGCAACAGGCACAGTACACTTCACTACAGATATTTGACTTAAAAATGTAAAGTGACAGTCATAGTCAATCCAGACTGTGATTGGCTGATTTGGTCCACACCATAGACTGTATATAAAGATGACAACTCCCCAAAAGTGAAGCCAAAATATCTTGATTGCCCCCTGGTGGCTGGTTGCAGTATAGGACATAAATCCTGCCCCCCCTCCATGTTAGCGGATGGGACAATGGGCCAAACTAAAAAGTCAAAGTACACGATAAATACATTTTTCCCAAAGATGATTTCTGTCATTTTAGGTAGTTCTTATCACATTGATGTGTGTTCAAGTGTTTATTTTTTGGATAACTTTGCTTTTAATTAGTTATTTGATGCTACAAAAAAGGGGGTGAGACATCATGATTGGCAGCTGTGAGACTCTCGCTGATTAGCTGCAGCCGTGCTCGGCCCGCGATTGGTTCAGGCGGGTGACCTCGATACCGCGGCTCCACTGCCCGATCACTACTGTTCAGACTCTGGCTCAAAAATGACAAAATCTCAAGATGGCATCTCCCGTTGTGGTGGAATTATGAAGAAACATGGGAGAAATAAACTATGGAACCGAAATTGTGGATCTGATAGATTTTATTAACACGGAATAACGCCGAAGCAACTCTGCAGGACAGTCTGTGTGATAATAATCAGACATCACCTTTTATACACACACACACACACACATTTATGATGATACAAAAGTCATTAAATCATGGGTCGGTATGCCCTGACATTAAGTCATGATGCCACAAACTGCAGACGTGAAAGATTTGGTTGTCCTTTGGACAGTCATTTACGGGATATTTTGGATTTACTTCTGTACAGTGGGAGGAAGTGGAGACGCGTTGTCCATCTATATATACGGCCTATGGTCCTCATGCACAGGACATGCACACCTAAATGTTTGAGGGTCAACTGCCCCAACATGTGGCAGTTGGCTGAGACTGCTGGCCACAGCTACCTACCAGTGTGTGGTTAGAGCTTATGTCTTTGTATGAATGTATGTGTATGTAAAAGACATGCAAAACACTGCAGATGTTTAGCATATTACCCAATGTGAGTGTATAGTGACCCCTCCATCTATCTCTGTTTTTTATCGTTTCATCTTTTACCTCACACACTTCTCTCTCAGCTACGCACACACCATGGTATATTAGGGAAAATTCTGTTGAACGGATATGTTAGTACTAGATGAGGATAAGACGAGTGTTGGCCAAGACGTTGTACTTGGACTTATGGGAGACTCAGTACATTTTCCAGTTGCCAGCAGTCAGTGGTGATAAATCAGATGTCTGAGCCAAACACCCCTTCTCCTGCTGTGATGGATGAAGGGAAGACAAAGTTGACTTGAGTTCAACACAAATGGGCAATGAAAAACAATTAGCTATAATTAATTCAGTATTTTGTCAACTAAAATAAAAATATAAATAAGCCATTATAAATGAGGTTGCAAATAACATGAAGGGTTTAGAGAAGTCCAGTGTGCATACAGTAATAGTTTACTGCTACTGTACAAATATGCCAGAAAAAAAA